>VMDO01025875.1:0-27639 GCA_007922755.1 Pedetes capensis | reverse complement strand
ATTGCCAGGCCCTTCTCCCATTTTTGCGGTGCTGGGAATCCAACTTGGGACCTCAGAGACTGCAGCGCAGCACTCTACCCACTGAGCTAAATCCCAGCCCAGAGAATAGTTGTTGTTGTTGTTAGGTGCCATCAAGTCCAGTCCGACTCGTAGCGACGCTCATAGGGTTTTCAATGGCTGTTTTGAGATTGCCTTGGGAGTGGGTTGCCATGTCCTTCTCCCATTTTGTGGTACTGGGAATCGAACTTGGGACCTCAGAGACTGCAGAGCAGCACTCTACCAACTGAGCTAAATCCCAGCCCATGTGTACAGTTAGGGCCCAGGTATTTCAATATCCTAAACAGCAGGCCTTTCTTTCTTCAGTGCAATCCCATCCAGAATTGACCTCACCATGGACTCATGTGTAGGTCCTTGAAAGAGCACAAATGATTGTGGTGGTGGTGGTTGTTGTTAGGTGCCGTCGAGTTGGTATCCCACTCATAGCGACCCTACATACAACAGACGAAGCAGTGTGGTTATTGCTTCTCTGCTATTCATAGGCTTTTCAATGGCTGATTGTTTCAGGAATGGGTTGCCAGGTCCTCCTCCCAAGCCTATAGCATCTGGTGCTCCCAGGCGGTCTCCCATCCAAGTAGTAACCAGGTCTGACCCTGCTTATCTTCTGAGATCTGACTGATCAGACACCACAGTGTTATGGCTGCAGGTGCACAAAAGATAGCATATGCTATTTCTCCATGAAGATACAGGGCCAGATAAAGAATATTTTAAATATGGAGGCATAAATTTCACATAAGAACATGATGTCTATTACAGTTGGTGAAACACCATCCTTCTTGATTAGATAGTGGCCACTTACAGGAGGCAAACTTGGTATTTGCCAGTAAAATAAAGTTACTTTCTCACCAAACCTCCTTTATGATGAAACTTTTGCAAAAGTAATGCAAAGATGAGGCTCATAGAAGAGCCCAGCTGGGGCCACAGAAATGAGACTGTGAGAACAGGCCTGCATGAAAATCCTTTCTTCACACTCACAGCTGGCTTTTAAATGGATTTCATTCTGAAGTTTGGGAAGTATATTTAAATATCACAATTTACTGTGCTGCAGAAACTCTGACAATCCTTTCTCAGTGATAAAGTGTATAGTTTCTCACATAAAAGCATTTGTTGAGGCTGGGGGTTTGCCCAGCATGTGTAAGGCCCTGTGGGGGGGGGGCACAGAAAAAGAATTTATGTTTAAATATTTTCTATTATTTGTTCAGTGGTATTTTATTTGAAGACTTTTGAGCCCTCTTTAAAGGGGACAAAAAGATGAAAAAACACAAACTTCCATCAGGCAACTCTAAAATAATCCCAGTAAAATTATGAAAAATTATACCTAGATTCTCAAAAAGTGAGTTAAGGAATATATTCTATCTATCTATCTATCTATCTATCTATCTATCTATCTATCTACCTATCTCTCTACAGATATAGATATCCTGGGGGTATCAAAGTAAATGTGCACATTGTAAGAGATATTTACCATGTATTGTTGTGTCATCTGCATAATGCAGATTGTTAATGAGCCTTCCTCCAATCCTGATGCTCTGTTCTTCTTCATAAATCCAGGTTCTCTAATTATTTGCTCAGCATAGAGATTGAAGAGGTACAGTGAAAGGATACAGCCCTGGCACACACCTTTCTTGACTTTAAACGAGGTAACGTTTCCTTGTTCTGTTTGAATGACAGCCTCCTGGTCCCTGTACAGGTGCCTCATGAGTACCATTAGGTGCTCTGGTATCCCCATTCTTCACAATGTTATCCATAATTTATTGTGACCCATACAGTCAAATGCCCTTGTGTAGCCAATAAAACATAGGTAGACATCTTTCTGGTATTCTCTGCTTTTAGTCAATGTGCCTCTGACATCAACAGCAATGTCCCTGGTTTCATGCCCTCTTTGCCTGCTGAAAGTGAAGAGGATTTGAAATCCTTACTGATGAAGATCAAAGAACACAATCTTCAGTAGGGTTTACACTTCAACATCAAGAAAACAAAAATCTTTATAATAGGGTCAGTGAACAAAGTGATGATAAGTAGAGAAAAGATGGAAGTTGCCTAAGGTTTTGCTTTATTTCATTCTACAATCAACACCCACAGAAGCAGGAGTCAAGAAATCAAAAGATGCATTGCTTTGGGAAGAGCTGCTTCAAAAGAGCTCTTGAAAGTGTTGAAAATGTCACATTGAAGATGAAGGTGAGCCTGACTCATGCCCTGGTATTTTCAGGTGCATCATATGCTTGGGAAAGCTGGGCATTGAATAAGGTAGACAGAAGAAGAATTGATGATTTTGGATTATGGGGTTGGAGACAAATATTGAATATAGCATGGACTTCCAAAAGAACCAACATATCTGCCCTTGGAAGCAAAGATGGCTAGACTGCATCTTACATATTTTGGCCATGTTAGGAAGGGTCAGTCCCTGGTGGAGGCCATCATGTTTGGGAAAGTGGTGGGTCAATAGAAAAAAAGGAAGACTCTCAACTAGATGGATTGACACAGTGTCTGCAACAATGGATTTAAGCATAAAAATGATCGTATGCATGGTAGTGTTGGGGAGTGTTTTGTTCTGTGGTACATAGGGGTGCCCTGAGTCAGATTGAACTCCACAGCACCTAACGACAACATCAAACCTATGTATTACCTTTTGAAGTTGAATTACGGCAGCAATGTGCAGCATGGCATTTGCTCAAAAGATGGTGTTAATCAAATCAATGGTGGTGCCGTCATGTATTCTTAAACAGCAAATGGAAACTGTTCTTCCCACGATGTGTATACCGGCTTTGGCACCCATGGCATTTATGATGGATAACCTCAACTACTTCTGCTCTAGCTTAATCATTAAGCATTCTATAATTTGAATGACTTGCAACACTGTAATTTTTTTCTGTAAGAGAAAAGAGAGCTGTACATGCGTACGTTTCATTTTAAATTCTGCATTTGAAGAGCGCTACTACAGAGGAGGAGCCTGCAGCGGTAGCCCTGTGGCATCCGATCCCATCAGATCTCGGAAGCTAAGCAGGGTCGGGCCTGGTTAGTACCTGGATGGGAGACTGCCAGGGAACACCAGAAGCTGTAGGCTTGAGAGAAGGACCTGGCAGCCCCCTCCCAAAAATCAATCTGCCATTGAAAATCCTATGCTCAGCAGAGAAGCACTGACAATAGTGTTTCCCCTGTTGGACAGAGGGTCGCTATGAGTCGGATACCGACTTGACGGCACCTAACAACAACTACAGAGGAGGGGGTTAGGATTTAGCTCAGTTGGTAGAGCGCTGCTCTGCAGTCTCTGCAGTCCTGAGTTCGATTCCCAGAACCACAAAAACAGGAGAACGACATGGCAACCCACTCTTGAAGCAATCCCGAAACAAGCAGCCATTGAAAACCCTATAAGGGTCGCTATGAGTTGGACATGACTCAAGGGCACCTAACAACAACAACAACTACTACAGAGCAAGATGTGTCATATAAATTCCAAGTTTGCTTAGAGAGATGTTTGGTGCACACTGTTTTAGGTACAAGTCCTTGTAAGAGGTGCTGCTCATTTGAGAACTAATAAGGTAGGACTTTGGCTTGTGACTCAGAAAGTGGGTCGATGTGGATGAGCCTGGGTGAGCTCGTAGGAGGGGATGTGGGCAGTGATTCCCATGGTATCATCCACAGAGGAAGCTGCATTGGACAAAGGGACTGTTGTGCAGAACAACAATCCAAGCCACTGAACCCTTAGTTTTTGAAGACTTGATGCAATTAAGGAAAAGTGCTTTATTCATTTCAAATATAAATTGTCTCAGAAGCCTACGGTCTCCTGCCCGTGCCAGGGCGACTGGGTTTAACTCTGGGTCCAAGATTTCCTGGCGTCGACTTCTACCCACTTCTACCCATATACTAAAATGTCTGTCCCACCTCTTGTGCACTACTCTTATGCCTCAAAGTTCCATATGATACCTGGTAGTTTTGGGGTTTATTATGAGAATACCCCAGGGTCGACAAAAACAAAAAGGAAAACAAGGACTCTATTTTCTTCTCTCTTTGACATGCACGTTTTTCATCCTCTTTCTCTTAAACAATAAATAAAGCATCAGACCAAACCAAAACAAAGAGCAAAACAAAAACAAAAATGAGACGCCCTATGAAGGCATCAGCGGTGTTCAGCAGAAAGGTCCTGGTTTGGAGTCGCAGGCTCCCACATTAGGACACCGTCCGCCCTGTCCATCCTGGGAACCTGCTCGATGTCGCTGTGTCCTCAAAGCCGTAAGGTCCGCCATGACACCTCAGCGACTGCAGAGGGTGCCTGGCAAAGCCACAGCGGGGGCCACTGGCTGGCTCTCTCTTGTCCCTAATTCCCACGTGCTTCTCTGTTCCCAGGACTGAGCCCTCTTTGCCAGGCCTGGTTCCAACAACACTGCTTTTTGCTCTGGTTTGATTTGGGGCTTCTTGTCCTGCCTTAAGATAGGGCCTCACTATGGAGCCCAGGTGGCCCAGAACTCACACTCCTGCCTCAGCCTCCCGAGTGCTGGGTGCAGGCATGGGCCATGGCACCCAGCTCCAGCAGCTTTTTTTATTGATGGTGTCTTTAGGGCGCTTCCTCTTCCTCTGGTCTCCCAAAGCACAGGTACGGCCCCCAGACACCCTTGGAGTTCACCCTACCTTGGCCTGAGGCTTCTGCTAGCCAGACGACCTCTCTAAGCACAAGGCCTGTACCTCCTTATAGCTGTGATTTGCACACAGTGCATATCTCCAAGCTTGAGCTAAGTTTTTGTTCAATGCACGTGGAAGAAAGGAAGAAAGGCTGTTCCTAAGGAAAAAAATTGCCCGTGAAATTCTTAATTATTAACCACAGCAATATTACACGTAAGAGATCTTATTTCTGGAAGGTCTTTTGACACAAACAATATACAACGGCATGTAAGAGGAAATCATCATCGACTTTGGAAAGTTAGATGTTGTCACAAGAAAGACCGTGGTGGGATAATGGATATTTTATATTATGAAAGTGCTTTGGGCTTTTTTTTTTTTTTGCTATTGTGAGTACAGATTAAAAACTTGCCAGTCTGAAGATCAGTGTTTGATTTGGCACAGAAAGCTCTCTCATTGTGTAAAAATAGTGTATCATTGTTCAAGGTTTTCTTATCTTGATGTGCAGCCGATCAACTTCGAAATCTCTAAGCAGCATCGTATTATCATTTCATATCTTAGCATACATGAGTGACCTGCTTATCCACTGTGGAAACAATAAAGATATTTTCCTTACTGAGTGAGGGTGATTTATATTGGCAAGGGAAGCAAACATGTTGATCAGAGGTAGGAGAATCGGGTGTGGGGAGGGGGCACCTTCACTACCCATGTTTTGTAGGAATGGCTGCTCACCAGCACCCTGGGACCACAGGCCATTGAAATTTTCTACTTTTCTACAAGTCGGCCATTGTAGAAGTTGTTCCTGAGCATTCACAGCCAGAAGGGGAGCTGGAAGCCCAGGTCTTCTACTCCGCACTGCACTCTCGCCCTGGCTCTCAAGGGTCGGTCCCGTGGCCCTGAGGACATGCCTCCTGTGACAAGGAAAACTTGCTCTTGGCTGTGCCATGTCTCCCAGGGGCTGCCCGGCTGTGGCGCCTGCTGCGAGGGTGTTCACGGCCATCTCGTGGACCTGAAAGATCACAGAAGTAGCTCCTGACTTGCCCCACGCGTAAAGTGTGACCGCTAAGGCCTCTTCTCCAGAAGTTTATACTTTGAAAAAACTATGGTACATATACACAATGGAATACTACTCAGCAATCATGAAAAATGAAATAAGGACATTCGCAGCAAAATGGATGGAATTAGAGAAAATTATTTTAAGTGAACAAACACAAGCTCAGAAAGAAACACCACATGTTCTCGCTCATATGTGGGAGCTGAATCAAAATTATATGAAGGAAAAATCCTATTCAAGGGTCGGATCAAAATAAAACACACAAAAAAAGCTAAGAATGGTATCAATATAAATGGTCTAGAAAATGCATGCAATTGTTCTGACAAGATAAAAACAAAGTTCACTACAGGAAAAGTTTCTGTCTTAAACAGAACTGGAACCCAAGGACATATAGAAAAATATTAACAAGTAAATGATAGAGAAGACTTAGATGGGGAGGGTGGGGGGGAAGCGTACAAGAGGGTAAGGGGGAACCTATATGAATAATGTACATCAAAATGCATATATGGAAATGCCACAATGAAAAGCATGTGAGAATGAATCACATTAAGGTGTACATTAAAAATTTCCAATAAAAATAAATAAATAAATGTATTTATCTGATATCAACTAAACTCAGCAGAAATTATATGCTGATGTTGAAATGCCTATTAAAGAAAATGAGATTTTGGCTTAAAAAAAAAAGAAAAGAAATTAAGCAACAGGGGTCACGAGGGAACCTCAGGAGAAGTTGTGGGAAAACACGGCACACGGACATCTGCGCCATGCTGTTGGAGCAGGGCAGAGAGGGAGATGGGCGGGACCTGCTGCTCCTTCTAGAAAGCCAGGAGGAACTCAGAGGCCTTTGCATCAGTGCAGCATGACAGCGCTTGGCAGCGAGTTGTGCCCGGGAGAGATGTGCGGAAGTCCTAAGCACCCTGTCCAGGGGATGGAAGCTCATTTGGAAATAGTACCCTTGTAGTCATAGTCAGATGGGCTGGGATTTTTAGCTCAGTTGGTAGAGCACTGCACTGCAGTCTCTGAGGTCCTGAGTTTGATTCCCAGCACCACAAAAATGGGAGAAGGACCTGGCAATCCACTCCCAAGGCAATCCCGAAACAGTCAGCCATTGAAACCCTATGAGGGTCACTATGAGTCAGATTCGACTGGATGGCACCTAACAACAACAACAACAAGTGTTCCAAAACTCACATACAGCCAAACTCGGCTCCACTTGGAGGTTTCTAGTCACCTCCCAGTTTCCCCCACTTGCCTGTGAGCCACTGTCCCTTGTCCCCACACAGCTATGTGGCCAGGGGTACCACGCCTGCCCCGTACTGATTTCTCCTACCCAGCAATCTTTCCAAACTCAGCTCTCCTCTGCCCCTCCCTGCGGGACTTGGCTGCCACTAGATCCTGTGTTGGAACACTTAGATAAGCTAATTCACCGCAAAGCGTGAACATTCAACAGTGCCCCTTTGTATGGGTACTCGCAATTTAGCAAGAAGAAAGACTTATGCCAAAGAGATAGATCACTAATCATGTCACAGTGAAATATCTTGGAGGGTTGCAGCTGTGGAAGGAGGGGTGAATGAGTTTGCTTCACACATACACCATCTTGAAGCAAATCTCTGCCTTTCGCACACAAATCAAATCGCCTTTGCCTCTGAACTGCCCTGGAGGACATCAGTTTGGTCACAATATCGTTTGCCTGGCACAGAATCGGCAAGTGTTTCGATCTGCTGTACACAGGGTCGCTAGGAGTCGGACTCGACTCGACGGCACCTAATAACAACAACAACATATGAAGAGGTATCTTAAAATCAAGTATACAGCAGAATATGTTCCTAGGAATTAGAAAAGTTACCTCTCTTTTATGTGTTCTTACAGAAGGACAGGTAGAGGTGAGGCCAAGGAAATCTGTGTTACCTGGCAGGATGATTTTGGGAAATCGAGCCCACACGCATCACAGAATCCCCACATTTAATTGGTCCTTAGGGTCATCTACATGGGAGAAGGATGTGGCAATCCACTCCCAAACCCTATGATGGTCACCATGAGTCAGACATGACTTCACAGCCCCTGACAACAACAACAAAGGGTCATATATACCAGTTTTCCCTCAAGGGGTCACTCTGTCATGTCAAAAAATGGCACAGGCAGGCACTGAGCTAATGTCTGAAATAAAGCACTTGACGGGCTCTGTTCCCAGGCCTGACTTCGGACATACACATTTATGAGAATTTCCATTATGTTCAAATCAGATTTGCAGGACACAATTTTACTCCTTGAGACAAAACTCCTCCTTGAAATGAGAGGAGATTCCTGCACTGCACCTTTGCTGAGCGCCAAGCCTGTGTTTTACAGACTGCCTGGGATGAGTTCCTTCACCTTCGTACACAGGGACAAGTTCAGCCGGTCGCAGACACCTCTCACATCGATTTTGTCTACCGAGAGAGAGAACGCTTATAGATAAAGCACTTCTCCACTTTTTATGAAAATGATGAGTTATCAACATTTTGCTTGAAGGCAGGAGATACAGTCCCATCTTCATCCAAATCCATTAAATACGCCAGAGCCACAGCTGTCAATAGCATTGTGGAGTAAATTTAATTTCCAGAGTCAATATGGAGCCAGCTGCATTAAGCATAAGATAATTCTGGCAAGTTATTAATTTGAGTGGCCCTGTACGGCATTGTCTAGACAAGACATAAGCCCAAGTTCTCATACGCAATCTGTGCATAAAATGAAGTATGCCAAGGCTGTAAAAAATACTAACAACACTGATCTGGCTTATTAAACACTATTGATTGCTTTTACCCGGACACGGTCTACCAGCCTCGGAGGTGAAATGTTGGGATGTTCGAAATTAGTGTTGTCTTCCAACCAAAGAGTGAATATTCTGGAAGAGTGGCAAAGTGCAAGGAATGAAGGCCTTTTTATTAAAGAAAAAAATGACTGATTTTGCAAATGTCCAAACTTGGTAGCATGATTATAGATTTTTGTACACTGGGAAATATTGTGATTATTAATATGAATGCTGCAGCTGGAAGCCCTTAGCATCCCCAATGTTTCTGATTGGCTGTAGTGCATTCCAAGTGTGGCCAGGAGAAACGGCACCCAGACGATTGTCTTCCAGGATCTGTCCCGGCTCTGCCTTACGCTACATTAGTCACTGATATCCATTGCGGTCCTCCAAATTGGATGTGCTTTACCATTTCAAGGTTGCTAGCTGCCTACTGGGGCTGGGGTTTAGCTCAGTTGGTAGAGCACTGCGCTGCAGTCTCTGAGGTCCCTAGTTCAATTCCCAAAACCGAAAAATGGGAGAAGGGCCTGACAATCCACTCCCAAGGTAATCCCGAAACAGTCAGCCATTGAAAACCCTATGAGGGTAGCTGTGAGTCAGATACCGACTCGACGGCACCTAACAACAACAACAACAACAAGCTGCCTACTCATCTGTCTGGTATAGGTTTAGGAGGACTAACACGGCAAGTCCCCAAGACACAAGGGTCAAAGCATTTACTCCCAGTCCACAGCTGCTGGAGTCTGAGGAGAGCCTGTGCCTGCCAGTACAAACGCAGGGTCCTTCCCAGTATCGGCACAGTAGACACTAGTATGGCCCTGTGGTGACATCAGCCATGGCAGAAACAGTGTGGCTGCAGAGGGAGATGCCCCAAGGTTAAATTCCAGCTCTGCCACATGGCTGGGATTTAGCTCAGTTGGTAGAGTGCTGCTCTGCAGCCTCTGAGGTCCTGAGTTCAATTCCCAGCACCACAAAAATGGGAGAAGGACGTGGTAACCACTCCCGAGGCAATCCTGAAACAGCCATTGAAAACCTTATGAGGGTCGCTATGAGTTGGACATGACTTGACAGCACCTAACAACAACAGCTACTACCACGCACTAGGCATGTGAGTATGAGCAGAAAGGGGTTTTGTGTAGTTTATTTTGTTCTGTTGTTTTAGGACGGGGTCTCCCTACCTTGCCCAGGTTGGGATCCAACTCAGGATCCTCCCGCCTCAGCCTGCCGAGTGGCTGGGGTGACAGGCCTGGGCCACGGTGCCCCGTGTCAGCAGGACGTTTCATAGGTTTATGAGACTCAATTTCCTCCTGTTTAAATGAGGAAGAGTCATTGGTTTGTGTCGGACAGGGACTGAGCAGAAAACAAAAGCACTGGAGGCATCGCAAACAGAACGAAGTGGCAGCAGGGGGTGGGTTCCAGGGACCCACAAGCCTGGGAAAATCCTGGGGTGAGGAGGCAGCCGGTGCCGGGCCAGCCCATCCTGGGGCAGGGAGAGGAGCTGGGTTAGTGGACCCAGAAGTAGAGGATGGAGCAGGGGCTTGGTCCTGTCCCCGTTCTTGCCCTGTCTCGTCCCCTCTGCGTGCAGGCAAAGCAGAGAAGCCAGGGAAGGTGGTCCCAGGAGGGTCTGGAAAAGGACCTGGAGGCCAGAGACACCGCCAGGCGGCAGGGGGAAGCTGACGGGACAAAGCAGAGGGACAGTCTGATGCAAGAGCACAGCCAGCTTCCCACTGTATAAGAAGTATCATCACGAACGCCGCCTGTCTTCACCTTTTGTTAAAACACTTGGAAGAGGTGGGTGTTACGAGAGCGAGCTCAGGAGCAGACCAGGCAATCCCTGGACCTGGTCAGGCCTTCCATGCAAGCCAGGGGCAACTCTATACATTTTGGGGGCCACAGAGAATAAACACAATGCAGGAAATTCTAGACTATAAGGATTCTTATCATAACTTTTGGTGATGGAATTAGCATCACTATTTGGGTAGAGAGACTTAGGACGATCAATCCACACAGGTTGTGTTAATCAGGAAGTTCTGTGTCTAAGAAATTAATATCTTTTGCTGCAGTTTTTTTTTTTTATTTCTTTTTGATAATCACAGCTGTACCCATTTACACTTGTCTTTTTTTTTTTTTTTTTTTTTTTTTTCGGTACTGGGGGTTGAGCCCAGAGCCTTGCCCATTTTCTTACTTTTTTTTGAGACAGGGTCTCACTGAGTTACACAACTGCCTCTGGTCTTGAACTTGCGATCCTCCTGCCTCTGCCTCCCCAGCCGCTGGGATTACAGGCGTGCGCCACCGTGCCCGGCTTCCATTTATACTTGTATTTTGGAACGCTGAATGTAAATTTGGACTAGCCATTAGAAAGTCTGGATTCTGTTAGCAGAGTGACTGACTAATTACTAGAAGCTTAAGTTTGGAAGCCCAGGTATTTCTAGTACTCAGTTTCCAGTTTTTAATGCATGCTTATCTATAATAACTGAATTTAAAATGGACCCTTAAACCACAATGTCTTCTATTAATATGAGGTAGCAATCTGTTCCTGAAGATCCAATGTTTTTGAGGATGAACTAATTCGACATATTTCTATGAAGTCTAATCCCATGCCAAGGACCATTCTTTTTTTTTTTTTTTTTTTTTTCCCTTTTCGGTACTGGGAGTTGAACCCAGTGCCTTGCGCCTGCATGCTCTGCAAGTGCTGGACCACTGAGCTGCACCCCCAGCCCATTTTCTTTTTACTTTTTTTGAGACAGGGTCTCCCTAGGTCATGCAGACTGCCTCTGGTCTTGAACTTGTGATCCTCCGGCTTCCCCCTCCGGAGCCGCTGGAATTACAGGCATGCACCACCGCGCCCGGCTCCAAGGACCATTCTTAGTATTTGGGAATACAAGGCAAAGGAAGACCTCTCAGCATGTAGTTTCTAGACTAGTGAAAAACAACATTAGGCAAATCACTACACCGGAGCAGCTGGTTCTTCCTGAAGAGCACAGAGACACAGATAGTCTGCATAAGCAAGGGAGAGACCACCGTGCCCAGAGCATAGTTACAAATAAGTCTGTGTCTCTCCAACCATAACAGGTAGAATTCATTTTATGAATAGATATCCTCATCAAAGCTAAATATAGATGGAATTATGCTTCGACTGAAACTAGGTCATTGAGGTAGAATAGTATTCTGTGACTCCTTTTTAAGGCAGGAAATACCTTTAGCAATTTGGTAATCATTTTAATTTAAAAATGCTGTTCTTCACAATATCTACTTGACAGTTTTTTGCCTCTTTCAAGAAGGGCTCAGATTCTTCACAATTTATATAATGGAATAAATAAATAGAAGACGCTTTGAGACAAAGCTTTGAGACAAATTTATAACAAAAAGTTGTAAATTAAAGGGAAAAGAACCCAAACTAAATAATGGATCCCCTGGGCTTGCTGATATTACAAAGAGCCAGATCCCCTGGTTTGGGGCCTTCAATTGAGGCAGAAAGACGTGCCAATGCTACAGTCTCCCCAGGTCTAAGAGCCAGAGCGACAGAGTGGATGAGGAGCACACTCTGCCCAGATGGCACTGGAGGGGAGGCTCTGGGCACAGGTGGAGCAGCAGTGAGTCCCACCTCAGTGTGTGAGGAGTGGCACAGAAGGCTCAGATGCTGCCCACGGCAGCCCAGCGGCATGCCAACACGCATCCTCTCAAAGCCCTTCTCCAGCAGGGTCAGGGAGCTGGAGCCTGGCTGCTGTTTTTGTGCAGCCTGCAAGCCAATAATGTTTTTAACCTTTGCAAAGGGTTGTAGGGCTAGTATTTAGCTCTGTTGGTAGAGCGCCACTCTGCAGTCTCTGAGGTCCTGAGTTTGATTCCCAGCACCACAAAAATGGGAGGAGGACCTGGCAATCCATTCCCAAGGCAATCCCGAAACAGTCAACCATTGAAAACCCTATGAGGGTCGCTGTGAGTTGGATACCTATTCGACAGCACCTAACAACAACAACAACAAAGGGTTGTAAGGCAAAAATACCATGTAACAAGTCATCAGGAGCCCCTTGAAGAATAAGATCTGTGTCTGTATCTATCTGACTATAGAAACTTGGTGCCAAAATATGTATACACACATTGGTACAAAATCTCTTCTTTTTGCTATTTTAAAAATGTGTGGCACTAGTGCTCATTTGATTTATGCCAGCTTTTGAATGCCCATCATATTACACATTGCTACCCTAATTCAGATGGGATTTAGCTCAGTTGGTAGAGTGCTGCGCTGCAGTCTCTGAGGTCCCGAGTTCAGTTCCCAGCACCGCAAAAATGGGAGGACCTAGCAATCCACTCCCAAGGCAATCCCGAAATAGTCAGCCATTGAAAACCCTATGAGGGTCGCTATGAGTCGGACACCACTCGATGGCACCTAACAACAACAACAACAAACCCTAATTCAGTTCAACTTCCAAAAGTAATAATAGAAAACATCTCTGAAAGTGTATATACATTTTGGAATCTCTAGAAGATGTATATCTATCTATCCATCTATCTGTCTATCTGCCTGCAGCCCTAGCCCTGTGGCATCCGATCCCATCAGATCTCGGAAGCTAAGCAGGGTCAGGCCTGGTTACTATTTGGATGGGAGACCACCTGGGAACACCAGGTGCTGTAGGCATGGGAGAAGGACATGGCAACCCACTCCCAAAATTCAATCTGCTGTTGAAAACCCTATGAATAGCAGAGAAGCACTGACAGTAGTATTTCGCCTGTTGTATGTAGGGTTGCTATGAGTCAGATACCGAGGGCACCTAACAACAACAACAACAACAACAACAACAACAACAGTCTGTCTAACTGTATCTATCTATATATGTGTTGTTGTTGTTGTTGTTAGGTGCTGTCAAGTCGTGTCTGACTCATAGGGACCCTCATAGGGTTTTCAATGGCAGATTGTTTGGGATTGCCTTGGGACTGGGTTGCCACGTTCTTCTTCCATATATAATGTGTGGATATAGGTAAATGTGAATAAAATAGGTATAAAGACATATATCTTATATATGTCATGTGTGTATGTGTATATATACATACATATATGTATATCTTTATACAAAAAAGATTTTCTAGCAATAGTCCAAGTGGCTAAAACATTGAAATGTAAGCTCAGAGTTATTTGATGATCAAGCCCGATTGACAAGTGACTGATGTCATCATTCAAAAATATTTTCTTAGTCCCCACTAAGGACCAGGCAGAGGTAGGGAAAACATAGTGAATAAAATGCACAGGAATTCCTACCGTCTAGGAGGAAGAGAGAAAGGCAACAGGTACAGTGAGTACTAGTGAGCTCTTGTTACCTAATGCACAGTTCAGTATCACGAAAGTGATTTGTGTGTATTATTTCTCATTATTCTATGAGTGCAAGGGACCAGCTGTCTGAAAATGGTCTCATCTGAGCCCACATCTGGGAAGTTTAGAGTTGGCTGAGCCAGCCTGGTCTTGACCCACTTGGGAATGTGTCCAGTGGGATTCGGCTGCCCTCTTCCACGTCCCTCTACCTGTGCTATTAGCAGGCAGACTCAGCCGTGTCCATGTGACACCATATCCACGGTGAAGAGAGAGGTTCAAGGGACAGATGAAACTCACAAAGACTCTACTCCTTAGATCTAAACTGGTACATGATCCTTTCCCTCTCAGCCTACTAGAAAAATCAAACCAGGGAAGACTTAGCCAGACCCATCATTAAGGACCCTGCGGAGTTACCTGACAAAGGCCTGGATGGAGAACAGAACAGGAATTGAAACCAGAGGGCTTTGTCCCATAGCAGTGAACAGTAAAGTTCAGGAGCCAATGCCTGCTATGGCCACAGGACACTCACGGAAGGGACTGGGCAATGTGCGCGTCATAGGACAATTGTATCCAGCATTGAAAGCTGGATAGTGGATGACCCAGGCGTGCAGTTCCTAAGCCTAGGCTGCAGCTTCCACTAGCTGAGTCTTGGAGTCACTGAGCTTGTTCTCTGCAGTTAGGGCGCCATGTTGGCATTCAGGGAAGCTTTATTGCAGAAAAGAGTGCTGGAAAGCACACTCTGATTTGTTTCAGAGGAGAGAGTTTATTTATGTCAGTGAGCAATTTAGATGTTTTGGTGATAATTGTCAGCGGTGGTACAGCAGACAGATGCAGCCCAGTGCTGCTGCCTAGCCTGCGGAGTTTCTGTAGTAGAGACCTCCATTCAGGTTAAGCTAGGTCCTTGGCTTCATCGCAGAAAGGAATTTCAGGATGAGTCAGAGATGGAAACAAGTTATGAGTTTATGAGATACAGGCTTTAGAGTAAGCATGGGCTCTCATAGAGAAAAGACTCATAGGACACATCCACCACATAGACACGGGCTTCTAAAGAGAGAGAAGGGGGCATGGGCGCATATTCCTTCCAGTTTTAGTTAATCTAGGGCACATCACGTGTGATATCCTTCCTGGGCGTCCAGCTCTGGGTGACTACACTAAGGTGAGCCCCAAGCTCCACCCGCAGAGGCTCCTGTCACAGATTGTTGTTGTTAGGTGCTGTCGAGTTGAGTACGACTCATAGCGACCCTCATAGGGTTTTCAATGGCAGATTGTTTCGGGATTGCCTTGGGAGTGGGTTGCCACATCTTTTCCCATTTTGTGGTACTGGGAATCGAACTCGGGACCTCAGAGACTGCAGAGCAGCGCTCTACCAACTGAGCTAAATCCCAGCCCTGTCACAGATTGTTGTTGTTGTTGTTGTTGTTAGGTGCCATCGAGTCGGTATCCGACTCATAGCGACCTTCTGTACAACAGGGGAAACACTATTGTCAGTGCTTCTCTGCTGTTCATAGGGTTTTCAATGGCAGATTGATTTTTGGGAGGGGGTTGCCAGGTCCTTCTCCCAAGCCTACAGCTCCTGGTGTTCCCAGGCGGTCTCCCATCCAGGTACTAACCAGGCACGACCCTGCTTAGCTTTCGAGATCTGATGGATCGGATGCCACAGGGCTATAGCTGCAGGCGTGTCACAGATTAGGGGTGTGCAAATAAGATTGAAAGGAGAGGTTCCATCATTTAAGATTTTCTACTGGAGCAACTTCTCTTTAGTGACATGTGATTATAAGGTGGTTCAGGAGGTGCATTGTATAGGTTTAAAGATATGAAAAGTGTCAGGAGGGAGTTGCCTGGGCATGTCTCAAAGAAGCACAATATTACAGGGGGGAAAGCCAGATCCAACTCGAAGGTTGCATATATTTCGACCCCTTGTTGTTGTTGTTAGGTGCCATCGAGTTGTATCCAACTCATAGCGACCCTCATAGGGTTTTCAATGGCTGACTGTTTCGGGATTGCCTCGGGAGTGGGTCACCACATCCTTCTTCCATTTTTGCGGTGCTGGGAATCAAACTCGGGACCTCAGAGACTGCAGAGTGGCGCTCTACCAACTGAGCTAAATCTTAGCCCATTTCGACCCTTAGCATGGTTTCTTCTATTTTAACATTGTCATTAGAAGTATTTTTCATTCTTTCTTCCTTTTTCTCTTTTTCCTTTTTTTCTTTCTTGTTTTTCTTTTTTTTTCTTTTGCCTGAGCAGGGTCCTCATACATACTTTGCAAGTGCTCTGCCACTGAGCGACATCCCCAGCCTCAGTGTTATTTTTTAAATTGAGACATAGTCTCCCTAAGTTACCCAGCCTGCCTCTGGCCTCAAGCCTGCGATCCTCTTGCCTCCGCCTTCTGAGTTGCTATTACAGGTGCTCCCTACTACTCCTGGCACATGTTCATTAAAAATATTTCTCTAAATAGTGTCTCTAACAGACACTCTTCAGAGTAGTTTCCTTGGAAGTTGGGTCAGAGTCCTGGATTTTCAGTGGTGGAACTTAAGCCAACTCCAAGGGAGAGGGCTCTTTTCCCTTCCCATGTCCCCTGAATTTTCCCTTTCTGTCCTGCCTCAGTAACTGCTCCTTTATCAGTCCAGACCATTGGCTAAGCAAGACCTTTTCGCCCGTTCTCACCCGGACCACTGATGAGGAAACAGCTTTCCTGCTCTCTCACCCGGACCTCCAGCGAGGAAAGAATGCTTTATCAGTCAGTGGAATGAGCAAATTCTCCTTGGAAGATTCATATCACTGAGTAAAAATTGTGACCATACCATGCAGAGAGAAATCAAATACCCAGTTTTGCATGTATAAAATCCTGGGAGGCTTCTCAGCAAACATGGGAATCCACAGTATGAGAAAACTAACTTGTCAATATTTCTAATTAGGCTAAGCCAGGGCTTGATGTGGCTACTGAAGGAAGCATATCAAGCCGCCGGAGGGCGAAGAGCCTGGTGAGGCAGGTTGACCTGGAGAGGGAAGTGGAAAATGTTGAATATGAAATGAGGTTCTCCATGGGCATTTCCGTGATGGCGAGGGCCAGATGTGCCAGCAGTGACCTCTTAAACTCCTCCTCGAATGCTTCATTCCAACTGAAGCTGCGAGCCACCTGCAGAAACCCAACCCTCTGCCTTAGAAGGAAATCCTCCTTGTCTTCTGGCTGCAATACGTTTTCACCGGAATTTTCTGACACATTCAGTCTCCTACAATCATCTTCTGAATGCAGATGACTCAAGCTGACGTGAGTCTTTTGCATACACCACATGATACCCCATTATAAGAAGTGAATAGAAGAAACTCTTCTGCTGGTTTCTCTTCCCTCGGTTTTGAAGTCTTAACACATGCACAGCTTGCTGACCCCGGTTACCCTGAGTCCCGGCCCCCTTTCATGTTTTCTTTTCTTGGTTTTTACCACGGATTATATAAAGGGTCCGCACTCTAATGACTTTCAATCATTCCTGCATTTTTCATCTGCTTTTCCACATATCCTGACATCTTGTTCATTCTCTTTGACTGGTGCTCTGCACGGAGCAGATGTTTCCACTGAGCTACGATGGCTTTTAGATCTTATTCTCAAGAGGGTTCAACTCATTCAGCTCCCTGCAGCCTACATGAGGCGTTTAATTTATTCCTTCCGGGAAGTCTCACCTTGCGCTTGTCTATGGTGGATTTCATCCGCCATGGTGTTGGCCAGCTACAGGGTTTTGTTGATCCCACGCCGGATGCATCACCTACCTCTCTTGCTCTCAGCTAGCCTCATGGTTTTGTGTGCTCAGCAGAGTCAGCCCTGTGGCCGCTCAGTCACACTGAACGTCATTAGTAACAGGTATTGAACTCCATTTCCCATGCTGACTGTGTCTCTGATTCTGGCGGGCAGCAGAAAAGAGAGTGCAAAAGGAAACCTCGGTATCAAATTTTCCCTAGGTTCACCGAATGGCTCACTTGTTCCGATTTTAAAGCAAAGTGATTTTGACCTCCTCGTTTTTTCTGTTCTCGTCTCTGATCGCATGCCTGCAAAGTTGTAGCCATTCTCTTCTTGTTATTTCCTTCCCAAGAACCATCTCTCTCCCCGGGGAGAAAGACTCCTTGTGCGTTCTAATGGAATTCCACAGTCTGTTCAGTCACCTTAGATACAGAATGCGCAGGTGGTTTAGTGTTAAAGAAAGATCAAAAGATTTCCACAAACACTTCCATTTTGTTCCACTTTCCATATCTGTTCCAGAGGTTCTGAGGCTGAGGGAGGAAGGTAAGGAGGGCTCACCAGTGGGCAGGAGGCTGAGGGCAGCCAAGGATATGCCCCACCTTCTCTGCCTCCAGATGTGGTAAGGAGCGCACAGAACCCCAACCCCTCTCCACACACATGAGTTCTTCATGTTCTTCTTCCACCCACAGAATCTGTGCCTTTTACCGGGAAAGGAAAAGCTACAACAACAACATAAAGAAATAAGTACAAACAGCAACAATTGTAAGATCAAAAATCGTCATCCCGCTTATTAAACTTTTTCCTAACATATATTTTTTTGCTTCCTTTGCAAAATCTGTGCCAGCCTTTTTCTCTAGAAGGTTCTCTAGAAGCTTCTAGAACAATCTGTGTGGGAGGGCAGTCTGCTTTCTTTCCCTCTGTTAGCCAATGGTCGGGAACTTCCCACATTCCTTCAACCAGCATGGTCAGGGTCCCTGACCAATTACACCGAACTGCTCACAATTCAGAACAATGGGTGGGGTCTTCATGGAGCTACCATACTGCTGACAAGAGAGTGCAATCTTCCTCAAGAAGAAAGAAGCCACATGGATGTGTGCATTCATTCCAAGGTCACGTACAACTGCAGACCCTGGGCTCACCCTGAACGATTCCGAATATATTTGCTGTAACCTGCTGAGTGTGGCACCGAGATCATACACCTGTTATGATGCACCCTGGTTATAACTGTTGTTGTTGTTGTTAGGTGCCGTCGAGTTGTGTCCGACTCATAGCAACCCTCATAGGGTTTTCAATGGCTGTTTCTGGATTGCTTTGGGAGTGGATTGCCAGGTCCTTCTCCCATTTTTGTGGTTCTGGGAATCGAACTCGGGACCTCAGAGACTGCAGGCAGTGCTCTACCAACTGAGCTAAATCCAAGCCCCCTGGTTATAACAGCCTTCCCTTTATTGGTGGTTTTATTTTTTTGTGGTTTCAGACACCCATGATCAAACATCATCTGAAAATATTAAATGGAAAGTTCCCAGAATCAGCAATTCATAAACATCAGTTTATACTTAGTTCTCAGGAGCATGATTAGATCATGCATGGGGTCCGAATGATCCCATTGCTCAGTCAGCTACACTCTATGCACGGCCTGTGGGTCAGTCCTAATTGGAAGCTATAATGCCCGCGGTTTTACTACTGCAGTTTTGTGCTCAACTAATCCCCATATTATCTAACATTGGCCCCAAGATGGAAGAGTAGGAACGCTGGCTTTTTGGAAGAGCGTGATAGAGTATGTTGTCATAATTGCTTCATTAATTATTAGCTGTTGTTAGCTAATAATAAATTAAACGTTCTGTCTTTAGTATGTATGCCAAGATAGAATGTGGCTGGGTCCTTGCCAGGATTTCTGGAGTGCTGGGTTGTGTGGGTAAGGGAACACTATTGATTGCTGGGAAATACCAGACTTCCAGCTTTGATTATTGCTATCCTTATACCTCACCCACCTCCATGTCTTGTGGGTGTTTTCAGGGTACCCCGCTTGACCGAGTCAACACCACCGCTCCACAGCTCCACAGCTCCACAGCTGCCACAGTCTGTGCCTGAAGTTTGCCAGAATTGGTCTCTGAACACATTTGATTGCTGTCTGTCTTGGTCCTCTTCCCCCTCTCCCAGCAGAAGCCGGGGCACCCTTACGCACATGCGCGCACACACACACACACACACACACACACACACACACACACACACATTTAGATCATGTTGCTTCCTTGCTCAAAGTTCTCCAAAGGTCTCCCGTGTCCTTTGCCAATACGCTAGCAGGCCTCCCTGAGGGCCCAGGGCCCACAGAGCACTGCCCAGCATTCACCTCTTCCCTGGGCTCCTGCCGCTCAGCCCACCTGCTGCCCCAGCCCATCTTCGCCCTTTCTCAGGTTCTCCCACCTGCTCTTCTTGCTCTGTCAGATGGGAGACTCATTCCTGGCTCAGTCCCTGGCCTTCTGCCCTTCCCGACCCTGCAGCCCCAGCGTCACCCTCAAGGCCCATCGCACAGGGCGTAGTCTCCACTCTCCCCCTTGGTGCCTCAGCTAGTTCCCCACCCCCTGTGTTTGGGCTCAGTCTCCCTTCCTTCTCTGATTCTGCACTCTTAGTCCCCAGAGCAAGGCCCATCACACAGAAGACACTGCATGGAAGGCAGAACACATTCTCCATGACGAAAGGAGAATAAAAATGTGTCTAGATGTGGTGGAAGACGAGCCGTCAGCTGCTGGAGTGTTGGGAAGGCAACTGGTCTGGTGCCCACAAGAAGGGGCTCCGGCTGCTGCCTGACCCTCCACAGAGCGTGTTCTGGGTCCCAGGCTGCATAGGAAGGTGGAATCTCATCCATCCAAAGAGGCAGGAATGTGGCACCACCACTGTGTCATGAAACTGAACATTATCATGCTATGTTTTCCCTGATTAGTTGTTAATTCACCTTTTTCTAAGAGATAAGTATTTATCAAACAAAGGTCAGATGCTCATGTGACCATGCTGGCCTTCCATATTGATACAAACTGAACCCAGAGCCCCAAAGCAAGCAGCAAGGCCACAGAAAGGTTGAGCCTGGAACTTGAAAAATTCTAGTCCGAGGAATGTCCTGCGGGACACGATCTGCCATTTGTCATCCATAAAGAAGATGTGCCTTCTTTGTGTACAAGATCTGTCCACTGCTCTATTCTGTACTAGAACAAATAACAGAAACTGGAGAACATGTGTTATAAACATGTTTACAGTGTCTTCAATGGGCCAGACCCAAGAAGACTGCTTACAGAAAGCTTAGCAATTATTTGGAGAAAATGTGAATGCCTATGAACAGAAGAAATGATAAATTCCAATATATCTTTTGGAAGAAATCGTAGTCACTTACAGTGTGCACAAAATTGCAGAACACTAGAAAGGATGTTTATTTAAAATGAAAACAGAGCAATGTCTATACTCAGATTATAATTTAGCAAAGCGTCAGTGTGGGTCTGGGGGAGACCGGAAGAGAATATCCGAAACCTGACGTGTTGCTGGGGCAGGATATGATGGTTTTTCTTTTGGGTTTATTTTCATGTTTGTTTATTTTTACAGTACAATAATGGAAAAAGGAATAAAGAGCCTTTCAGGAGTGTAGCTACTGAGCCAGAATGGGGATTTTGTTGCTATTTATTTGGAGCAACTTCCAGAATCCTGAGAAGGCATGAGGACTGACACGTGATCTTTGCAGCAGTCCCATGTCCAGGACACTGAGCTGGAGCAGGAGCTAGAGAAGAAGGAGGAGAGAGGCAGCAGGAGCAGAGAGACCCAGGAAGAGAATGAACCGTGCTGAGTAAGAAGGGGAGAGGCGCAGAGAGGGGGAGCCACAGCAGCCGAAACAGAAGCCTTCCCTGCTTTTCTATCCTCTGCTATCCTCACCCTGAGCTAGCTGAGCCTCTCATGTGCAGGCTCTCCAGGCGTCAGGAAGGAGGCGTTGAGAAAGGGGTGAACTCCACCAGCTCCCCAGATGCTGCTCTGTGCAGCGATAGACCAGGTTTGCATTTTTGACAACTCAGCTGGATAACTGGAATGATGATGTTAATTCTCCACTTCACCCCCTCAAAAGTCCCGAACTAATTTGTAATTGTGCTCTAAGCAGACATTTCTCATGTTTTTGCTATTAGAAACCACATTTATTACTTTGCAAACACTTTGAATTCATAATGCACATGAAATATATTCCAAAGGTGGCAGAAATAGTTGAAATTAAATGCTTACTAAATTACTTGCAGAAATCATCAAAGACATCTTTCCATTTGATCTTGGTCTAACATGAAAATGTTTTTCATAGCGTTCTTATTATCGTAAGAGAAAATATAAAGATCTCTATTTATAGCGTTTTATATGTTGATTACCAGAATGTCAGACATCAATGTTTTCAATCCCCCCTTTTAATTTATGCAGAATCTGAAGATCAGAGAAGCTGAACAGCATACCCACAATCCCGCTGCGGCAGAGGGCAGAGAGGTTTGTAGCCAGGCATCCTGAGTGCTAGGCGAGTACTGGATCCACACATCCACGCTTCTCTCGTGATGCTTGGAGAACGTCCGGGTCAGTAAATGGAATCTGAGACCTGGATTGGTTTTCCATGGTTGCAATGGCAACATACCACAGACACAGGGCTTAAAACAACAGGAACTTATTCCCTGGCAGCTCTGGAGGCCAGAAGTATGGACTCGGGGTGCGAGCAGGTCCATCCTCCCTCCAAGACGAGTCTCTCCCTGCCTCTTCCAGCCTCGGTGGCTCCTGTCGAGCTCTAGTGTGTGGCTGCATCTTGCCAATGGGTGCAATTGTGTACCCAAGGCTTCTTGCCCTCTGTGCATCTGTGTCCCCTCCTCTGCCCTTTAGGCACACCTGTCATTGGATTTAAGGCTGACTCTTATCCATTATGACCTCTTCTTAACTTGACCGCATCTGTTAAAACTATTTCCAAATACAATCACGCTCTGAAGTTTGGGGTGGACTTGAATTTGAGGGCAGAGGACACTGTTCAGCCCAGTAATGAGTAACCGTGTTGAAGAAGACAGTTGGGAATGTGCAATTCTGATAGAGTTTATGGTTAGGACGATACAAATTGAACCGTTGATTTAATTTGCATTTGGAAAATACCACCTTGGAAAGCAAATATATAAGCACCTACAATATTTTAAGTATTTCAGTTACAAAGATAATTCCTTATTGTAAAGGGAAATTAGCAAATAAAACAAGCTGGACCTCTAGAGAGATGGGGGACGGCTCCGCTGTGTGATCCCTTAATGTAGAGCAGGTCAGCCATCATCCTCTGCCACTATTTCAGAGCACAGGGAACCTCTGAATGTGTGGACAAAGGGAGCAAACTTAGATCTGCCTGTGGAGACCGGGAGGGAGCACACGGCATGGGGGTTTGCTGATCCTTACTCAGAAATGCGTTTAATCCAGTGATTCTAAACTTCAGATATGCCTGCAGCTGTAGTCCTGTGGCATCCGATCTCCTCAGATCGCTGAAGCCCGGGAACACCAGGTACTGTAGGCTTGGGAGAAGGACCCGGCAACCCACTCCCAAAAATCAATCTGCCATTGAAAACCCTATGAACAGCAGAGAAGCACTGACAATAGTGTTTCGCCTGTTGTACGCAGGGTCGCCTTGGTGGAGAGAGGACCTGCAGAAATCAGCCCAAACTGGCCTCTGCTGGAGAGCCTGCTCTGTCCACCTCTCCTTATCCAAATACTTTCCCCAGCAAGTCTGTACTTTAGCCACCCATGCAAATCTACTTCCTCGTGGCTCCTATGGCACAGCCATAGCCACTTTGTCTATTGATCAACCTCCACCAGGGAGGAACAGCATTGTCTTCATGCGACCCTCATCTTTGATCAGTGTCAAGGCTAACTCTACGACCAGGCTGCCCAGGAGGAAATATTTCATGTGTAGGACTCCTGTATCAAGGACTAGGCTTTCCTTGAGTCATTTAAAAGCAATGAGGGATCTTGTGGTTATGACCGGCCTCGCCCCAGCATGACATTACTGGGACCCTACATGATTCCCAGGCTGGGATTTAGCTCAGTTGGTACAGCGCTGCTCTGCAGTCTCTGAGGTCCCGAGTTCAATTCCCAGCACTGCAAAAACAGGAGAAGGACCTGGCAACCCACTCCTGAGGCAATCCCAAAACCGTCAGCCATTGAAAACCCTATGATGGTCGCTATGAGTCGGACTCTACTCGATGGCACCTAACAACAACAACAACAACATGATTCCCTGTGTGCCATCTTTATGGTCACAGCTTTATGTGCAACCCCAGCCCAGAAATCCTCGGCACTTACAGATCCAAACAGAGAAATCAAAATGTGACCGCCGTTTGCAGACATGGTTTGAAAATACAATTTACTTAATGTGTATTGCCATATTCCATACTAGTTGACAGCAAACAGGCCCTGTAATTTTAATATGAATCTCTGCATGCTGTAGAGCCCGTGGCTCCTAGAATTTAGCTGTGCCAGAAAGCTGAGCATTCACTAGGTCAGGTTATGCTAATCAAGACTTACGTCGTCGTTGTCGTCGTCGTCATCGTCGTTGTTGCCGTCAAGTTGGGTCCAACTCACAGTGACCTATATACAACAGAATGAAGCTCTTCCTTGATTCTGTGCCAGGAACACAATCTTTTGTAATGTGTAACCCCATGTTGTAGCCACTGTGTCAATCCATCTAGTTGAGGCTCATCCTTTTGTTGTTGTTGTTGTTGACCTACCACACTCCCAAACATGATGTCCTTCTCCAGGGATGGGTCCCTCCTGACCACATGTCCAAAATACATAAGACACAGTCTAGCCATCCTTGCTTTCCAGGAGCACTCTGGTTGCAATTCCTCTATGATGGATCTGTTGGTTCTTTTGGCAACCCCCTCCCAAAATCAATCTGCCATTGAAAACCCTATGAACAGCAGGGAAGCACTGACAATAGTGTTTCCCCTGTTGTAAAGAGGGTCGCTATGAGTCGGATACCGACTCGACGGCACCTAACAACAACAACATAACAACATGGTACGAGGACTTTATTAATTTTATTATTTATTTATTGTGATACATGGGGGTTGAACCCAGGGCCTCACACATACTTTGCAAATGCTCTGCCACTGAGATGTACCCAGCCCTTTTTTGCTTGTTGAGTCAAAGACTTGTTATATTACGCAGGCTCCCTCTGGCCTGGAACTCAAGATCCTCCTGACTTCTCCTCCCGAGGCACTGGGAGTAGAGTCCTGTGCCACTTGGCCCAGCATGAGAGAGCTTTATTGAGGAGAAATCTCAGCAACAAATACATTCGACATTCTTTGATATCTCTGGAGCATCCTGACTAACGCAAATTTTGTATGAGAGTTGAGATTTTGCTGTGACAAATACTTAAAAGTGTGAAAGTGGTTTTAGAGCTGTGTAATGAGTAGAGGCTGGATGGTTTATGCTAGACAAAAAACGTCAAATGGTCTGGAAAAAAATGGTTATAGTAATGTGAACTTTAAATATTATTCTACTATGATCTCAGAGGAAGCCAAAAATGAGGAAAAGATTATTGGAAACTAAAGACAAGGTGATCATTGCAATAAAGTGGCAAATAACTTGGCTGAGTTGTATTCTGCAGTTCTGTGGAAGATAAAAGGCATGAATGATAAAGTTCAGTAATTAGCTGAAGATATTTCTAAATAAATATTGAAGGAGCAGTGTTGTTTCTTCACATAGCTTCTGCTGAAATATGCGAAGAGAGGGGTACATTTTTATTATTTATTTATTTATTACTTACTTATTTACTAATTTTTGTGATGCTTGAGGGCTAGGCCCAAAGGACCACACATACTCTTGGAAGTGCTTTACCAGTGGGCTGCACCCCTAGTCCTTTATCATCATCATCATCATCACCATCATTAATAATAATAATAATAATATTATTATTATTATTACTACTACTACTACTACTACTTTCAATCAGAAAATTATCCAAGCTGCCTCTGGCCTTGAACTCCTGATCCTCCTGTCTCTGCCTCCAGAGTCGCTGGGATTACACATGTTCACCACTGTGCCCAGCCCAAGAAAGAAGTACATTAAAGAATGTTAAACAAAAAGAAACAAGAACTTGAAGGTACAGAAAATTCTCTGCCTATCTACATAGTAAAAACCAAGGAAGCCTGTACTGAGGCTAGTACTCAGGGTGTGGCTGAAGAAGCTTTTGACAAACAGGCCCTGAAAGTGACTCACTGGCCTGCCCAGCCACCTCAGTAGAAGCCAGGTACAGACATGCGATTGTTGTCATTAGGTGCTGTGGAGTGGGGTCCGACTCCTAGTGGAACTATGTACAACAGAAGGAAACACTTCCCAACACTACACCATGCCCGGCCTTTAAGGAAGTAGCTAAGGTTCAGCTGGGCTGGGATTTAGCTCAGTGGGTAGAGCGCTGCACTGCAGTCTCTGAGGTCCCGAGTTCAATTCCCAGCACCGCAAAAATGGGAGAAGGACCTGGCAATCCACTCCCAAGGCAATCCCGAAAACAGTCAAGCCACTGAAAACCCTATGAGGTCGCTATGAGTCGGATACCGACTCAACGGCACCTAACAACAACAACAACAAGGTTCAGCTAGATCCTCAGTCAGAGACCTTGATGAGATAGATTATTGTCTTTATAAGAAGAGTCTCCAGGGAGCTCAGTCTCTATCGAAATTCACCATGGATGTGACACAGCAAGAAGGTGGACAGCTGCAACCCTAGAAGAGGGCTGTCTCCAGAAACAGAGCAAGCTAGCATAAGCTTGCCCTTGAGATTGTAGCTTTCCACAGCCGTGAGGAGGTAAATTCCCTCTGCTTACGTCACCCTCTCTCCCCCGGTCCTAGTTTGTATGGCAGCCCAAGCTGGCTGTGGTGGCAACAGGCATCCTTTAGATCCTGTTGGCCAGGGTATTACATGACTGAGCTGAAAACCCTGGACATGAAGTAGGGAGTCTGAGTGTGGACTCGGAATGCCTGAGATTTCCTGGGGCCCCAGACCCATGTGCTCTGCTGAAAGCATTTCTTAGATAAGATGGAACAACTGTGGAGCTGATATTTCTGTTCCTTGATGCTAACTCCAGAAATGGGGAACCAATCATAGAATGTGGGTTCTCGGTGCAGGGAGCTGATTGATTATTTTTCTGGGAATAGAGCCCCATTGCAACATATACTGGCTATTTTGATTAGTCTCATCTAACTTATAACAGGGCTGGGATTTAGCTCAGTTGGTAGAGCGCTGCTCTGCAGTCTCTGAGGTCCCGAGTTTGATTCCCAGTACCACAAAATGGGAGAAGGACCTGGCAACCCACTCCCAAGGCAATCCCGAAACAGTCAGCCATTGAAAACCCTATGAGGATCGCTATGAGTCGACAGCACCCAACAAAAACAACAACAACAACAACAACAACAACAACAACAATATCTAACTTATAACAGGGCTGGGATTTAGCTCAGTTGGTAGAGCTCTGTGCTGCAGTCTCTGAGGTCCCAAGTTCGATTCCCAGCACCGCAAAAATGGGAGAAGGATGTGGCAATCCACTCCCAAGGCAATCCCAAAACAGTCAGCCATTGAAAACCCTACGAGGGTCACTATGAGTCGGACTCGACTTGACAGCACCTAACAACAATAACAACTTATAATAGAAACAATGCTTCCATTATTGCAGGAATTCTTTATCTACTCTGGAGGCAAAACACTCCCATTAAGTGTAGACATGTCTATGGATGACTTGGCCAAGTAGATTTCTACAAGTCATTTTTAAAGCTGTATCATTCTCAGCTGCAGGCAAAAGATCAGTTTCCAAAATAATATACCTCACTTCAGATTCTCTGCTATCTTTTTCCTGACAGGTAGGTGGTATATATTTTTAGAGTAAATAGAAAAAGACATTTGCCTTTTGTTTACACTTAAGTAGCATAAAAATAAATAGCACAAAGAACCAATTATTCTAATACCTTGGTTATTTTTCTCATCTGTGGTGACAAGCCTGCTTCACAGTTATTTGAAATGACTAAAATTATCTTCTAAATAGCACTTGATGTATTTCAGTCCTCTGC
>VMDO01025874.1:0-27564 GCA_007922755.1 Pedetes capensis | reverse complement strand
ACACCCTTTTGCTCATTTCGAGGGATGTGGGCACAAACCCCGAGTGTGTGAAGCTGCAGCTACTGGTACTCCACCCACTGCACAGGCAGGAGAGAAGGCGATCTGCTGGCAGATTCCTGCGCAGAGTGGAGCAGGATTTCACCAGCAGTAGCACGCTCATCCCAGGGTTTCCCCTGATACAGTCCTTCCTTCCTTTTCCTGTTCACCGCGTTGGGGATACCACCTCAAGTGAGTCCGAGTGTGGAGCCAAAACTGAAGATGTTGTGCTGAAGGGAGATGTGGGGAACACTTGTTTCTCAAAGGGGAACCGTGTGAGAAGTCCCCAGGTTTGGCCCACACAGGGTTTCCAAGGTGCATACTGAGGTGTCTTTCCGCGAACAAAGGAAGAGGTACCAGGAGCACTGTGGAGTGCTGCGCTCTCTCTTCAACCGCGCAGGAAGGAGCAAAGTCAGGCAGACCGCTACCTCCACGGGCAGAGTTGAGCAAGCTTTCACAGCCTTCTGGTAACCCCAAGCAGGGTTTCCTGGATAAGGTCTTACCCTTTCCTGCCCTTTCGCCCCATCGAGGGCAATAGTGTTGAAGGGGACCAGCTTGGATAATGAAAACGAATGAAGGGGTGCAGAAGGGCTTGGGCAGGGAAGAGTTCCCTCTCGTAGTTGAACAGTATGCCAGCTTATCAGTATTGGAAAGCACAGGATTCCAGAGATACATGCTTATGCTCATTTAGATGGATGCGGGGAGAAACCCGAGTGCGCTAAGCTGCAGCTTCTGGTAATCCACCCACTGCACAGGCAGGGGAGAAGGCGTTCTGCCGGCAGATTCCTGCGCAGAGTGGAGCAGGATTTCACCAGCAGTAGCACGCTCATCCCTGAGGTTCCCCTGACAGGGACCTTCCGTCTTTTCCCCCCTTCACCACAATGGGGATACCACCTCAATTGAGTGCGAGTGTGGAGCAAAAACTAAAGAAGATGTGCTGAAGGGAGTTGTGATGAACAGTTGTTTCTCAAACGGGAACCATGTGTGAAGTCCCCAGACTCGGCCCACACAGGGTTTCAGAGGCACATACTGAGGAGTCTTTCTGCGAAATGGGAAGAGGCACCAGGCGCAATCTGATGTGCTGCGCTCTCTCTTCAACCGCGCAGGCAGGAGCAAAGGCAGGCAGAAGGAGAACTCCCTGGGGGGGAGTTGAGCAATCTTTCAAAGCCTGCTGCTGGGCCAAAGCTGGGTTTCCCACAGAAGGTCTCCCATCAGTTGCTCGCCAGCGAGCGACCGACAGGGACCAGCTTGGAAAATGCAAACGAATCAAGGGGTGCGTAAGGCTTGGATAGGGAAGAGTTAACTCTACTGGGTGAACCGGATGCCAGCTTCTCAGCCTTGGACAGCACGGGGTTCCAGAGATACATCCTTATTGTCATTTCCACGAAAGCTTTGACAAAACCCGACTATGCGAAGCTGCAGCTTCTGGTACTCCACCACTACACAGGCAGGGGAGAAGGCATTCTGCCGGCAGATTCCTGCGCAGAGTGGAGCAGGATTTCACCAGCAGTAGCACGCTCATCCCAGGGTTTCCCCTGACAGGGTCCTCCCTTCCTTTTCCCGTTTACCGCGACGGGGATACCACCTCAAGTGAGTCCGAGTGTGGAGCAAAAACTGAAGATGTTGTGCTGAGGGGAGTTGTGGGGAACACTTGTTTCTCAAAGGGGAACCATGTGATAAGTCCTCAGGCTCCCCACACACAGGGTTTCAGAGGAACATACTTAGGTGTCTTTCCGCAAACACAGGAAGAGGCACCGGTCACAACGTGGGGTGCTGCGCACTCTCTTCAACCGCGCAGGAAGGAGCAAAGGCAGGCAGAAGGAGAATTCCCCGGCTGGAGTTGAGCAATCATTCACAGCCTGCTGCTGGGCCAAAGCAGGGTTTCCCGGAGAAGGTCACACAGCCCTTGCACCCCAGCGAGCGCAGTCGCAATGAAAGGTACCAGCTTGGATAATGAAAACGAATGAAGGGGTGCAGAAGGTCTTGGGCAGGGAAGAGTTAACTCTCGTAGGTGAACAGGATGCCAGCTTATCAGTATTGGAAAGCACAGGGTTCCAGAGATACATGCTTATGCTCATTTCGATGGATGCAGGGAGAAACCGGAGTGCGCTAAGCTGCAGCTTCTGGTAATCCACCCACTGCACAGGCAGGGGAGAAGGCATTTTGCCGGCAGATTCCTGCGCAGAGTGGAGCAGGATTTCACCAGCAGGAGAACGCTCATCCCTGAGGTTCCCCTGACAGGGACCTTCCGTCTTTTCCCCCCTTCACCTCAATGGGTTTACCGCCTCAAGTGCGTCCGACTGTGGAGCAAAAACTGAAGAAGATGGGCTGAAGGGAGTTGTTGGGAACACTTGGTTCCCAAAGGCGAACCATGTGTAAAGTCCACAGCCTCGGCCCACACAGGGTTTCCGAGGTACATACTGAGGTGCCTTTCCACGAACAGGGGAATAGGCACCGGTTGCAATGATGGGTGCTGCGCCCTCTCTTCCACCGCGCAGGCAGGAGCAAAGGCAGGCAGAAGGAGAACTCCCCGGGCTGAGTTAAGCAATCTTTCACAGCCTGCTGCTGGGCCAAAGCAGGGTTTCCCGGAGAAGGTCACACATTCCTCGCGCCCTGGCCAGCGCAGTACGAATGAAAGGGACATGCTTGGAAATGAAAACGAATGAAGGGGTGCGGGAGGGCTTGGGCAGGAAAGAGTTAGCTCTTGTAGGTGAACAGGATGCCAGTTTATCAGTCTTGGACAGCACGGGATTCCAGACATACATCCTTATGGTCATTTCGACGAAAGCTTTGACAAAACCCCAGTGCTCGAAGCTGCAGCTTCTGGTACTCCACCCACTGCACAGGCAGGGGAGAAGGCGTTCTGCCGGCAGATTCCTGCGCAGAGTGGAGCAGGATTTCACCAGCAGTAGCACGCTCATCCCAGGGTTTCCCCTGATAGGGTCCTTCCTCCCTTTTCCCGTTTACCGCGATGGGGATACCACCTCAAGTGAGTCCGACTGTGGAGCAAAAACTAAAGAAGATGTGCTGAAGGGAGTTGTGGGGAACACTTGTTTCTCAAAGGGGAACCGTGTGAGAAGTCCCCAGGTTCGGCCCACACAGGGTTTCAGAGGTACATACTTAGGTGTCTTTCCGCGAACACAGGAAGAGGCACCAGGAGCAATGTGGGGTGCTGCGCTCTCTCTTCAACCGCGCAGGCAGGAGCAAAGTCAGGCAGACCGATAACTCCCCGGGCAGAGTTGAGCAAGCTTTCACAGGCTTCTGCTTACCCCAAGCAGAATTTCCTGGATAAGGTCATACAGCCCTTTCGCCCCAGCGAGGGCAATATTGATGAAGGGGAACTGCTTGGATATTGAAAACGAATGAAGGGGTGTGGAAGGTCTTGGGCAGGAAACAGTTAACTCTCATAAGTGAACATGATGCCACCTTATCAGCCTTTGACAGCACGGGGTTTGAGAGATACATCCTTATTGTCATTTCCACGAAAGCTTTGACAAAACTCGAGTGCTGGAAGCTGCAGCTTCTGGTACTCCACTTACTGCACAGGCAGGGGAGAAGGCGTTCTGCCGGCAGATTCCTGCGCAGATTGGAGCAGGATTTCACCAGCAGTAGCACGCTCATCCCACGGTTTCCCCTGATAGGGTCCTTCCACCCTATTCCCGTTCACCGTGAAGGGGATACCACCTCCAGTGAGTCCGACTGTGGAGCAAAAACTAAAGAAGATGTGCTGAAGGGCGTTGTGGGGAACACTTGTTTCTCAAAGGGGAACCGTTTGAGTAGTCCCCAGGTTTGGCCCACACAGGGTTTCAGAGGTACATACCGAGGTGTCTTTCCGCGAACAAAGGAAGAGGCACCGGGAGCAATGTGGGGTGCTGTGCTCCCTTTTCAACCGTGCAGTAGTAGCAAAGGCAGGAAGAAGGCGAACTCCCCGGGTGGAGTTGAGCAATCTTTCACAGCCTGCTGCTGGGCCAAAGCAGAGTTTCCCGGAGAAGGTCACACAGCCCTTGCACCCAGCGAGTGCAGTACGAATGAAAGGGACCTGCTTGGATAATGAAAACCAATCAAGTCGTGCGTAAGGGTTGAGAAGGAAGAGTTAACTCTCCTAGGTGAAGAGGATGCCAGCTTATCAGCCTTGGACAGCACGGGGTTTCAGAGGTACATCGTTTTGCTCATTTCGATGGATTCGGGGACCAACCCCAAGTGCGCGAAGCTGCAGCTACTGGTACTCCACCCACTGCACAGGCAGGGGAGAAGGCGTTCTGCCGGCAGATTCCTGCGCAGAGTGGAGCAGGATTTCACCAGCAGTAGCACGCTCATCCCAGGGTTTCCCCTGATAGGTTCCTTTGTCCCTTTTCCCGTTCTCCGCAATGGGGATTCCACCTCAAGTAAGTGCGAGCGTGGAGCAAAAGTGCTCTGTGTCCTTCTCAGAAACGCTGTACTGACCAAGCACCAAGTGGAGAAAGCTTGTTCGTGTCAGCCCAGGCCGTACTCAGTGTGCCTGCCTTTGCTCCTACCCATGCAGTTATGGATATAGTGCAGCATTGCACTTTGTGCACAATGGCTTTTCCAATGTGCGGGGAAGGAAAGCTAAGCATATATCTCTGAAACCCTGTGTTGGCAAAGCCTGGCAAGTCAACATATCCTTCCCATTGGAGAAACAAATGTTCCTCACAACTCCCTTCAACACATCTTCTCTAGTTTTTCCTTTACAAACAGATTCGCTTTATGCTTTATGCGAATGAACTGAATGGGGAAAAGGTTTGTCAGATACTTTGAGGGAATTCCTGTGATGAGCGTCCAATGCTGGGGAAATCCTGCTACACTCTGTGCAGAAGGTTCTTCAGGCTGAAAGCCTTCTCTCCCGCATTGCAGTGCATGAAGTAGAGCGACTCTCAGCTTGGCGTACAATGGCTTTTCCCACTTTAGGCGAAAAAAGCACAAGTATGTATCTCTGAAACCCCGTGTTGTCCAAGGTTAGGAACCTGCAGTAGTGGTCAACTAGGAGAGTTGATTCTTCCTCGCAAAGCCTGAACACAAACGTTCATTAGGTTTCATTATATAAGCAGGTGTCATTTAGCCTTAATGCAATCAATACGGCAAAAGTGCTATGTGACCTTCTCCGGGAAAGGCTGTATTGACCAAGCACCAAGTGGTGAAACCATGTTCGTCTAAACCCAGGGAGTACTCAGTGTGCCGGCCTTTGCTTCTGCCCCGGCAGTTAAGGATATAGCACAGCATTCTACTTGGGCACAATGGCTTTTCCCATGTGCAGGGACAGAAAGCTAAGTGTGTATCTCTGAAACCCTGTTTTGCCAAGCCTGTCAAGTTAACACAACCTTCCCCTTTGAGAAACAAGTGTTCCTCACAACTCCCTTGAACAAATCTTCTCTAGTTTTTCCTTTATAAACACATTGGCTTTACACTTTACCCCATTGAACTGAATGGGGAAAAGCTTTGTCAGACACTTTTAGGGAATCCCTGTGATGAGCGTGCCAATGTTGGGGAAATCCTGATACACTCTGTGCAGAAAGTCTTCATGCAGAAAGCCTTCTCTCCTGCATTGCAATACACGATGTACAGTGACTCTTACCTTGGCGTACAATGGCTTATCCCGCTTTAGGTGAAAAAAGCACACATATGTATCTCTGAAACCCCGTGTTGTTCCAACGCTGCCAACATGCAGTAGTGTTCAATTACGAGAGTTAACTCTTCCCCGCAAAGCCTTAACACACATGTTCATTAGGTTTCATTATATAAGCAGGTGCAATTTAGCCTTAATACAACTAATATGGCAAAAGAACTATGTAAACATCTCCGGAAAAAGCAGCATTGTCCAAGCAGCAAGTGGTGAAACCTTGTTCATCTCAGACCAGGGAGTACTCAGGATGCCAGGCTTTGCTCCTACCTGCACAGTTATGCATATAGGAAACCATTCCCCTTTGTGCACAATGGTTTTTCCCATGTGTGGGGAAAGAGCTAAGTATGTATCTCTGAAACCCTGTGTTGGCAAAGCCTGGCAATTTAACAAAACCTTTCCTTTTGAGAAGCAAGTGTTCCTCACAACTCCCTTCAACACATCTTCTCTAGTTTTTTCTTTACATAGAGATTCACTTTATGCTTTACCCCATTGAACTGAATGGGGAAAAGCTGTGTCAGACTGTTTGAGGGAATCCCTGTGATGAGCGTGCCAATGCTGGGGAAATCCTGCTACCCTCTGTACAGAAAGTCTTCAGGCAGAAAGCCTTCTCTCCCGCATTGCAGTACATGAGGTAGAGCGACTCTCAGGTTGGCAATCAATGGCTTTTCACACTTTAGGCAAAGAAAGCACAAGTGTGTATCTCTGAAACCCCGTGTTGTCCAACACTGCCAACGTGCAGTAGTGTTCAACTACGAGAGTTAACTCTTCCACGCAAAGCCTTAACACATACGTTCATCAGGTTTCATTATATAAGCAGGTGCCATTTAGCCTTAATACAATCAATACGGCAAAAGTCCTATATGACCTTCTCCGGGAAAGGCTGCATTGACCAAGCACCAAGTGGTGAAAGCTTGTTCGTCTCAGCCCAGGGAGTACTCAGTGTGCCGGCCTTTGCTCCTACTCACGCAGTTATGGATATAGTGCAGCATCGCACTTTGTGCACATTGGCTTTCCCCATGTGCAGGGAAAGAAAGCTAAGTATGTATCTCTGAAACCCTGAGTTGGCAAAGACTGGCAAGTTGACTCCACCTTTCCTTTTGAAAAGCAAGTGTTTCTCATAACTCCCTTCAACACATCTCTAGATTTTGCTTTACAAACAAATTTGCTTTATGCTTTACCCCAATGAACTGAATGGGGAAAAGGTGTGTCAGACACTTTGAGGGAATCCCTGTGATGAGCATGCCAAAGCTGGGGAAATCCTGCTACACTCTGTGCAGAAAGTCTTCAGGCAGTAAGCCTTCTCTCCCGCATTGCAGTGCATGAAGTACAGTGACTCTCAGCTTGCCGTACAATGGCTATTCCTGCTTTAGGCGAAAAAAGCACAAGTATGTATCTCTGAAACCCTGTGTTTTCCAAGGCTGGCAACATGCAGTAGTGTTCAACTATGAGAGGTAACTCTTCCCCACAAAGCCTTAACACACAGGTTCATTAGGTTTCATTATATAAGCAGGTGCCATTTAGCCTTAATGCAATCAATAGGGCAAAAGTGCTATGTGACCTTCTCCGTGAAAGACTGCGTTGACCAAGCACCAAGAGGTGAAACCTTGTTCATCTAAGCCCAGGGAGTACTCAGTGTGCTGGCCTTTGTTCCTGGCCCTGCAGTTAAGGATATAGTACAGCATTCCACTTGGGCACAATGGCTTTTCCCAAGTGTGGGGAAAGAAAGGTAAGTGTGTATCTCTGAAACCCTGTGTTGGCCAGCCTCTCAAGTTAACACAATCTTCCCCTTTGAGAAGCAAGTGTCCCTTAAAACTCCGTTCAACACATCTTCTCTAGTTTTTCCTTTACATACAGATTGGCTTTATGCTTTACCCCATTGAACTCAAAGGGGAAAAGCTGTGTCAGACAGTTTGAGGGAATCCCTGTGATGAGCATGCCATTGCTGGGGAAATCCTGCTACCCTCTGTACAGAAAGTCTTCAGGTAAAAAGCCTTCTCCCCCGCATTGCAGTATATGAGGTACAGCGACTCTCAGCTTGGCAAACAATGGCTTTCACACTTTAGGCGAAAAAAGCAAAAGTGTGTATCTCTGCAACCCCGTGTTGTCCAACACTGCCAACATGCAGTAGTGTTCAATTACGAGAGTTAACTCTTCCCCGCAAAGCCTTAACACACACGTTCATCAGGTTTCATTATATAAGCAGGTGCCATTTAGCCTTAATGCAATCAATATGGCAAAAGTGCTCTGTGTCTTTCTCAGAAACGCTGCACTGACCAAGCACCAATGGTGAAAGCTTATTCAGACACGCTCAGTGAATCCCTACATTGCGCACGCCAATGCTGGTGAAATTCTCCTACGCTCTGTGCAGGAAGTCCTTCAGGCAGAAAACCTTCTCTCCTGCGTGCACAGTGCATGAAGTCCAAGAACATCCCGCTTTGCGTGCAGTGGATTTTTTACTCGTGCTAGGCAAAATAGGCTTGAGTAAGCATGGATCCCCGAAACCCCGTGCTATCCACGGCTGACAGCCTGAGATAGTGTTCGTCGACAAGAGTTCACTCTTGCCCATAAAGCCCTTCGAAAACCTTCATTAGTTTTCATTATACAAGCAGATCCCATGTACCCCATGACACTCCACAGGGCGAAAGTGATTTGTGACCTTCTCCCGGGAAAGCCTGCGATGACCAAGCATCAGGTCATGAAAGCTTGTTCAGTACAGCCCAGGGAGTTCACAGTCTGCCGGACTTTGCTCCTGCCTGAGCAGTTGAGGCTAGACAGCAGTGCTCCTATTTGCATTCTGTGGCTCTTCCCACATATGGGAAAGACACGGGAGATTGCGCCTCTGAAACCCAGCGTGGGCCAAGGCTGCCAAGCTCACCCGATGTTCCCCTTTGAGAAACAAATGTTCCTCATAACTCCCTGCAACCCATATTCTTTAGCTTGTGCTGTACAGACAGGTTACCTGTAGGCATTATGCCTATTGAAGTGAATGGGGAAAAGGTAGGTCAGACATGCTCAGTGAATCCCTAGGCTGAGAGCGCCAATGCTGGTGAAATCCTGGTACACTCTGCACAGGAAGTCCTTCAGGCAGAAATCCTTCTCTCCTGCATGCACAGCGCAGGAAGTCGGAGAACATCCCGCTTTCCGCACAGTGATTTTTTTACCCGTGCTAGGCAAAATAGGCTTTCATATGCATGTATCCCCAAAACCCCGTGCTATCCATGGCTGACAGCCTGAGATAGTGTTCGTTGACGAGAATTCACTCCTGTCCATAAAGCCCTTCCACACACCTTCATTAGTTTTCATTACACAAGCAGTCCCATGTAGCACCACGACACTCCATAGGGTGAAAGTGATGTATGACCTTCTCCTGGGAAAGCCTGCGTTGGCCAAGCATGAGGTCGTGAAACCTTGTTCAGCTCAGCCCAGGGAGTTCTCACTCTGCTGGCCTTTGCTCCTGCCTGCGCAGTTGAGGCTGGTGCGCAGCGCTCCCCTTTGAGCACCATGGCATTTCCCATGTATGGGGAAAGACTCCTGAGTATGCATCTCTGAATCCCGGCTTGGGCCAAGGCTGCCAAGCTCACCCAATGGTCCCCTTTGAAAAACAAGTGTTCCTCATTACTCACTTCAACCCATTTTCTTAAGCTTTTTCTGTATAGTCAGTTTCCCTCTAGGGGTTACCCCTAATGAGCCGAATGGGGAAAAGGTATGTCGGACACGCTCAGTGAATCCCTAGGCTGAGCACGCCAATGCCGGTGAAATCCTGATACACTCTGCGCAGAAAGTCCTTCAGGCAGAAAGCCTTTTCTCCTGCGTGCGCAGTGCATGAAGTCCGAGAACATCCAGCTTCACGAGCTGTGGTTTTTTTACACGTGCTAGGAGAAATAGGCTTACAAAAGTATGTATCCTCGAAACCCCGAGCTGTCCGAGGCTGGTAGCCTGAGATAGTTATCATAGATGAGAGGTAACTCCTGCCCATAAGGCCCTTCCACACACCTTCATTAGTTTTCATTATACAAGCAGATCCCATGTAGCCCCACAACACTACATAGGGCGAAACTGATGTGTGTCCTTCTCCGGGTAAAGCCTGTGTTGGCCAAGCATCAGGTCATAAAACCTTGTTCAGCTCAGCCCTAGGAGTCATCAGTCTACCGGCCTTGCTCCTGCCTTCGCAGTTGAGGCTAGAGCGCAGCCCACCTCTTTGCGCAATGGGGCTTTTCCCACGTATGGTGAAAGACACCTGAATATGTGTCTCTGATACCCGGCGTGGTCCAAAGCTGCCAAGCTCACCCAATGTTCCCGTTTGAGAAACAAGTTTTCCTCATAACTCTCTTCAACCCATCTTCTTTAGCTTGTGCTGTACAGTCAGATTTCCTCTAGGCGTTAGGCCTATTGAAGTGAATGGGGAAAAGGTAGGTCGACACGCTCAGGGAATCCCTAGATGAGCACGACAATGCCGATGAAATCCTGCTAGACTCTGCACAGGAAATCCTTCAGGCAGAAAGCCTTCTCTCCCGCTTGCAAGTACATGAAGTCCGAGATCATTCAGCTTCGCACACAGTGGTTTTTTTACCCGCTCTAGGCGAAAAAGGCTTACATAAGCATGTATCCCCGAAATCCCATGCTGTCTGAGGCTCACAGCCCGAGATAGTGTTCATTGATGAGAGTTAACTCTTGCCCATAAAGCCCTTCCAACACCTTCATTAGTTTTCATTATACAAGCAGACCCCATGTAGCCCCACAACACTCCATAGGGTGAAAATGATGTGTGAACTTCTCCCGGGAAAGCCTGAGTTTGCCAAGCATCAGGTCGTGAAACCTTGTTCAGCTCAGCCCAGGGAGTTCTCAGTCTGCCGGTTTTTGCTCCTGCCTGCGCAGTTGAGGCTAGAGCACAGTGCTCCTCTTTGCACACCATGGCATTTCCCACATACGTTAAAGACACCTTAGAAAGCATCTCTGAAACACGGCGTGGGCCAAGCCTGCAAAGCGCACCCAATGTTCCCCTTTGAGAAACAAGTGTTCCTCATAACTCCCTTCAACCCATCTCCTTTAGGCTATGCTTTACATTCAGGTGCTTGTAGGCATTACCCCAAATTAAGCAAATGGGAAAAGGTAGGTCAGGCACGCTTAGTGATTCCCTAGGCTGAGCACACCAATGCCGGTGAAATCCAGCTAAACTCTGTGCAGGAAGTCCTTGGGCAGAAAGCCTTCTCTCCTGCGTGTGCAGTGCATCAAATCCGAGAACATCCAGCTTCGTGCACAGTGGTTTTTTTACCCATGCTAGGTGAAATAGGCTTTCATAAGCATGTATCCCCAAAACCCCGTGCTGTCTGAGGCTGACAGCCTGAGATAGTGTTTGACGACAAGAGTTAACTCCTGCCCATAAAGCCTTTTCTCATAACTTCATTAGTTTTTATTAAACAAGATCCCATGTAGCCCCACAACAATACATAGGGCAAAAGTGATGTGTGACCATCTCCAGGAAAGCCTGCGGTGGCCAAGCATCAGGTTGTGAAACCTTGTTCAGCTCAGCCCAGGGAGTTCTCAGTCTGCCGGACTTTGCTCCTGCCTGTGAAGTTGAGGCTAGAGCGCAGCGCTCCTCTTTGCCCACTGTGGATTTTCCCACGTACAGGGAAAGACACCCGAGTATGCATCTCTGAAAACCGGCGGGGCCAATGCTGCCAAGCTCACCCGATGTTCCCCTTTGAGAAACAATTGTTCCTCATGACCCCCTTCAACCCATCTTCTGTAGATTGTGCTGTACTGTCAGGTTTCCTGCAGGAGTTATATGTACTGTAGTGAATGGGGAAAAGGTAGTTTGGACATGCTCAGTGAATTCCTAGGATGAGCACGCCAATGCTGGTGAAATCCTGCTACAGTCTGCCCCGGAAGTCCTTCAAGCAGAAGGCCTTCTCCCTTGCGTGCGCAGTGCATGAAGTCTGAGAACATCCAGCTACGTGCACAGTGGTTTTTTTATGCACGCTAGGAGAAATAGGCTTATGAAAGCATGTATCCTCGAAACTCCATGCTGTCCGAGGCTGACAGACTGAGATAGTGTTTGTCAACGAGAGTTAACTCCTGCCTGTAAAGCCTTTCCACACACCTTCATTAGTTTTCATTATACAAGCAGATCCCAGGAAGCCCCACAACACTCCACTGGGCGAAAGTGATGTGTGACCTTCTCCCGGGAAAGCCTGCGTTGGCCAAGCATCAGGTCGTGAAACCTTGTTCAGCTCAGCCCAGGGAGTTCTCAGTCTGCCGGCCTTGGCTCCTGCCAGTGCAGTTGAGGCTAGAGTGCAGCGCTCCTCTTTGCGCACCGTGGCTTTTCCCATGTATGGGGAAAGACACCTGAGTATGCATCTCTGAAACCCGGCCTGGGCCAAGGCTGCCAATCCCACCCGATATTCCCCATTGAGTAACAAGTGTTCCTCATAACTCCCTTCAATCCATCTTCTTTTGCTTTGGCTTTACAGTCAGGTTCCCTGTAGGCATTACCCCTATTGAAGTGAATGGGGAAAAGGTTGGTCAGACATGCTCAGTGAATCCCTTAGCTGAGCACCCCAATGCTGGTGAAATCCTGCTACAGTCTTGCCAGGAAGTCTTTCAGGCAGAAAGCCTTCTCTCCTGTGTCACAGTGCACGAAGTCCGAGAACATCCCGCTTCGTGCGCAGTGGTTTTTACCCACCCCATGCAAAATAGGCTTACATAAGCATGTATCCCCGAAACCCCCTGCTGTCCGAGGCTGACAGCCTGAGATAGTGTTCGTCGACTAGAGTTAACTCGTGCCCATAAAGCTCTTCCACACACCTTCTTTAGTTTTCATTATACAAGCAGATCCCATATAGTCCCATGACACTCCATAGGGCGAAAGTGATATAAGACCTTCTCTCGGGAAAGCCTGCAATGACCAAGCATCAGCTTGTGAAACCTTGTTCAGCTCAGCCCAGGGAGTTCTCAGTCTGCTGGCCTATGTTCCTGCCTGCGCAGTTGAGGCTAGACCACAGCGCTCCTCTTTGTGCACCATGGCTTTTCCCATGTACGGGGAATGACACCTGAGTATGCGTCTCTGAAACCCGGCGTGCACCATGGCTGCCAATTGCACCTGATGTTTCCCTTTGAGAAGCAAGTTTTCCTCATAACTCCCTTCAACCCATCTTCTTTAGCTTTTGCTGTACAGTCAGGTTCCCTGTCGGCGCTACCCCTATTGAAGTGAATGGGGAAAAGGTAGGTCGGACACGCTCAGTGAATCCCTAGGCTGAGCATGCCAATGCTGGTGAAATCCTTCAACATTCTGTGCAGGAAGTCTTTCAGGCACAAAGCCTTCTCTCCTGCATCACAGTGCATGAATTCCGAGAACATGCTGCTTCATGCGCAGTGGTTTTTTTACCCACCCTAGGTGAAATAGGCTCACGTAAGCATGTATCCCTGAAACCCCGTGCTGTCTGAGGCTGACAGCCTGAGATAGTGTTCGTCAACTACAGTTAACTCGTGCCCATAAAGCCCTTCCACACACCTTCATTAGTTTTCATTATACAAGCAGATCCCATGTAGCCCCACCACACTCCATAGGCGAAAGTGATATGTGACCTTCTCCCGGGAAAGCCTGCAATGACCAACCATCAGCTCATGAAACCTTGTTCAGCTCAACGAAGGGAGTTCTCAGTCTGCCAGCCTTTGTTCCTGCCTGCGTGACCTTCTCCCGGGAAAGCCTTCAATGACCAACCATCAGCTCATGAAACCTGGTTCAGCTCAACGAAGGGAGTTCTCAGTCTGCCAGCCTTTGTTCCTGCCTGCGCAGTTGAGGCTAGAGTGCAGCGCTCCTCTTTGCGCACCATGCCTTTTCCCATGTACGGGGAAAGACACCTGAGTATGCGTCTCTGAACCCCGGCATGGGCCAAGCTTGCCAAGCTCACTCAATGTTCCCCGTTGAGTAACAAGTGTTCCTCATAACTCCCTTCAACCCATCTCCTTTAGGCTTTGCTTTACACTCAGTTTCCATGTAGGCTTTACCCCTACAGAAGCGAATGGCGAAAAGTTACGTCAGTCACGCTCAGTGAATACCTAGGCTGAGCACACCAATGCCGGTGAAATCCTGCTACACTCTGTGCAGGAAGTCCTTCAGGCAGAAAACTTCTATCCTGCATGCACAGTGAATGAAGTGAGAAAACATCCAGCTTCGCGCACAGTGGTTTTTTTACCCATGCTAGGCCAAACAGGCTTACGTAAGCAGGTATCCCCGAAACCCCGTGCTGTCCACGGCTGACAGCCTGAGATAGTGTTCGTCGACAAGAGTTCACTCTTGCCCATAAAGCCCTTCCATCACCTTCATTAGTTTTCCTTATACAAACAGATCCCATGTAGCCCCACCACACTCCATAGGGCGAAAGTGATATGTGACCTTCTCCCGGGAAAGCCTGCGTTGGCCAAGCATCAGGTCGTGAAACCTTGTTCAGCTCAGCCCAGGGAGTTCTCAGTGTGCCAGCCTTTCCTCCTGCCCCCACAGTTATGGATATAGCGCAATGCAGGATTCCACTTTGCACACAATGGCTTTTTTCATGTACGGGGAAAGAAACCTAAGTATGTATCTCTGATACCCTGTGTTGGCAAAGCCTGGCAAGTTCACACAACCTTCCCGTTTGAGAAACAAGTGTTCCCCATAACTCCCTTCAACACATCTTCTTTAGTTTTTGCTTTACAAACAGATTCACTTTACACTTTATCCCCATTGAACTGAATGGGGAAAAGGTGTGTCAGACACTTTGAGTGAATCCCTGTGATTAGCATGCCAATGCTGGGGAAATCCTGCTACACTCTGTGCAGAAAGTCTTCAGGCAGAAAGCTTTCTCTCCTGCGTGTGCAGTGCATGATGTACAGCGACTCTCAGCTTGGCGTACAATGGCTTTTCCAGCTTTAGGTGAAAAAAGCACAAGTATGTATCTCTGAAACCCCGTGTTGTCCAAGGCTGTCAATGTGCAGTAGTGTTCAACTACGAGAGTTAACTCTTCTGTGCAAAGCTTTAACACACACGTTCATTAGTTTTCATTATATAAGCAGGTCCCATTTAGCCTTAATTCAATAAATACAGTGAAAGTGCTATGTGACCTTCTCCAGGAAACACTGCGTTGACCAAGCAGCAAGTGGTGAAACGTTATTCATCTCAGCTCAGGGAGTTCTCAGCGTGCCGGCCTTTGCGCCTGCCTGCACAGTTCTGGACATAGCGCAGCATTCCACTTTGCGCACAATGGCTTTTCCCATGTACGGGGAAAGAAAGCTAAGTATGTATCTCTGAAACCCTGTGTTGGTAAAGCCTGGCAAGTTCACACAACCTTCCCCTTTGAGAAACGAGTGTTCCTCATAACTCCCTTCAACACATCTTCTTTAGTTTTTGCTTTACAAACAGATTCACTTTACACTTTATCCCCATTGAACTGAATGGGGAAAAGGATTGTCAGACATTTTGAGTGAATCCCTGTGATGAGCATGCCAATGTGGGGAAAATCTTGCTGCACTCTGTGCAGAAAGTCTTCAGGCAGAAAGCTTTCTCTCCTGCGTGTACAGTGCATGAAGTACAGCGATTCTCAGCTTGCCGTACAATGGCTATTCCTGCTTTAGGCGAAAAAAGCACAAGTATGTATCTCTGAAACCCTGTGTTTTCCAAGGCTGGCAACATGCAGTAGTGTTCAACTATGAGAGGTAACTCTTCCCCACAAAGCCTTAACACACAGGTTCATTAGGTTTCATTATATAAGCAGGTCCCATTTAGCCTTAATACAATCAATAGGGCTAAAGTACTATGTGACCTTCTCCGGGAAATACTGCGTTGACCAAGCACCAAGTGGTGAAACCTTGTTCATCTCACCCCAGGGAGTTCTCAGTGTGCTGGCCTTTGCTCCTGCCTGCAAAGTAATGGATGTAGCACAGCATTCCACTTTGCTCACAATGGCTTTCCCCTGTACATGGAAAGAAACCTAAGTATGTATCTCTGAAACCCTGTGTTGGCAAAGCCTGGCAAGTTCACACAACCTTCCCCTTTGAGAAAAAAGTGTTCTTCATAACTCCCTTCAACACATCTTGTTTAGTTCTTGCTTTTCAATCAGAATCACTTTACACTTTATCCCCATTGACCTGAATGGGGAAAAGGTGTGTCAGACACTTTGAGTGAATCCCTGTGATTGAGCATGCCAATGCTGGGGAAATCCTGCTACACTCTGCACAGAAAGTCTTCAGGCAGAAAGCTTTCTCTCCTGTGTGTGCAGTGCATGAATTACAGCAACTCTCCCCTTGACGTACAATGGCTTCTCCCGCCTTAGGCGAAAAAAGCACAAGTGTCTCTGAAACTCCGTGTTGTCTAAGGCTGGAAACGTGCAGTAGTGTTCCACTACGAGAGTTACCTCTTCCCCGCAAAGATTTAAAACACATGTTCATTAGGTTTCATTATACAAGCAGATCCCATTTACCCCTATTACACTCAATAGGGAGAAAGTGCTATGTGACCTTCTCCGGGAAACACTGCGTTGACCAAGCAGCAAGTGGTGAAACCTTGTTCATCTCAGCCCAGGGAGTTCTCAGTGAGCCAGCCTTTGCTCCTGCCTGTGCACTTGAGGATATAGCACAGCATTCCACTTTGCTCACAATGGCTTTTCCCACATACGGAGAAAGAAACCTAAGTATGTATCTCTGAAACCCTGTGTGGGCCAAGGCTGGCATGTTCACACAATGTTCCCCTTTGAGAAACAAGTGTTCCTCCTAACTCCCTTCAACACATCTTGCTAGTTCTTGCTTTACAATCAGATTCACTTTACACTTTATCTAGTTTGAACTGAATGGGGAAAGCTGTGTCAGACACTTTGACTGAACCCCTGTGAATAGCATGCCAATGCTGGGGAAATCGTGCTGCTCTCTGTGCAGAACATCTTCAGGCAGAAAGCCTTCTCTCCTCCATGTGCAGTGCATGAAGTACAGCAACTCTCAGCTTGGCACACAATGTCTTTTCATGCTTTAGCCGAAAAAAGCACAAGTATGTATTTCTGAAACCCCGTGTTGTCCAAGGCTTGCAGCGTGCAGTATGTTCAACTATGAGAGATAACTCTTCCCCTCAAAGCCTTAACACACATGTTCATTAGGTTTCATTATACAAGCATATCCCTTTTTCCTGTATTACACTCAATAGGGGAAAGTGCTATGTGAACTTCTCCGGAAAACACCGCGTTGACCAAGCAGCAAGTGGTGAAACCTTGTTCATCTCAGCCCAGGTAGTTGTCAGTGTGCCGGCCTTTGCTCCTGCCTGAGCAGTTGAGGATATAGTGCAGCATTCCACTTTGTGCACAATGTCTTTTCCCCAATAAGGAGAAAGAAACCTAAGTATGTATCTCTGAAACCCCGTGTTGTCCAAGGCTGGCAACATGCAGTAATGTTCAACTACGAGAGTTAACTCTTCCTCGCAAAGCCTTAAGACACAAGTTCATTGGGTTTCATTATACATGCAGATCCCATTTACCCCTATTACACTCAATAGCGTGAAAGTGCTATGTGACCTTCTCCGGGAAACACCGCGTTGACCAAGCAGCAAGTGGTGAAACCTTGTTCATCTCAGCCCAGGAAGTTCTCAGTGTGCCGGCCTTTGCTCCTGCCTGCACAGTTGAGGATATAGTGCAGCATTCCACTTTGCACACAATGGCTTTTCCCATGTATGGGGAAAAAAACCTAAGTATGTATCTCTCAAACCCTGTGTTGGCCAAGGCTGGCAAGTTCACACAATGTTCCCCTTTGAGAAACACCTGTTCCTCATAACTCCCTTCAACACATCTGCTTTAGTTTTTGCTTTTCAATCAGATTCACTTTACGCTTTATTCCCATTGAACTGAATGGGGAAAAGGTGTGTCAGACACTTTGAGTGAATCCCTGTGATGAGCATGCCAGTGCCGGGGAAATCCTGCTACACTCTGCACTGAACGTCTTCAGGCTAAAGCCTTCTCTCCTGTGTGTACAGTGCATGAATTACAGCAACTCTCAGCTTGGCGTGTAATGTCTTTTCATGATCTAGCCAAAAAAAGCACAAGTATGTATCTCTGAAACCCCGTGTTATCCAAGGCTGGCAACGTGCAGTACTGTTCAACTACAAGAGTTAACTCTTCCCCACAAAGCCTTAACACACACGTTTATTAGTTTTCATTATACAAGCAGATCCCTTTGGCCCTATTACACTCAATTGGGTGAAAGTGCTATGTGACTTTCTCTGGGAAACACTTCGTTGAGCAAGCAGCAAGTCGTATAACTTTGTTCTTCTCAGCCGAGGGAGTTCTCAGTGTGCTGGCCTTTGCTCCTGCCTGAGCACTTGAGGATATAGCGCAGCATTCCACTTTGCACACAATGGCTTTTCCCATGTATGGGGAAAGAAATCTAAATATGTACCTCTGAAACCCTGTGTTGGACAAGGCTGGCATGTTCACACAACGTTCCCCTTTGAGAAACAAGTGTTCCTCATAACTCCCTTCGACACATCTTCTTTAGTTTTTGCTTTACATTCAGATTCACTTCACGCTTTATCCCCATTGAACTGAATGGGGAAAAGGTGTGTCAAACACTTTAATGAATCCCTGTGATGAGCATGCCAATGCTGGGGAAATCCTGCTACACTCTGCACAGGAAGTCTTCAGGCAGAAAGCCTTCTCTCCTGTGTGTGCAGTGAATGAAGTACAGCACGATTCCATTTTGTGCACAATGGCTTTTCCCGCTTTAGGCAAAAAAAAGCATAAGTATGTATCTCTGAAACCCCGTGTTGTCCAAGGCTGGCAACGTGCAATAGTGTTCACCTACGAGAGTTAACGCTTCCCCATCAACCCCTTCCACACACCTTCTTTAGTTTTCATTATAGAAGCAGATCCCATTTATCCCTTTTACACTCCTTAGGGCTTAAGTGCTATGGGACCTTCTCCGGGAAAGCCTGCGTGGACCAAGCATCAGGTTGTGAAAACTTGTTCATCTCAGCCCAGGGAATTGTCAGTCTGCCGGCCTTTGCTCCTGCCTGCGCAGTTGAGGATATAGCACAGCCTTCTACTTTGCACACAATGCCATTTCCCACGTACGGAGAAAGAAACCTAAGTATGTATCTCTGAAACCCTGTGTTGGCCAAGGCTGGCAAGTTCACACAATGTTCGCCTTTGAGAACCAAGTGTTCCTCATCACTCCCTTCAACACATCATCTTTAGTTTTTGCTTTACAATCAGATTCACTTTGGGCTTCATCCCTATGGAAGTGAATGGGGAAAATGTACGTCGCACCCTATCACTGAATCCCTATGCTGAGCATGCCAATGCCAGTGAAATCCTGCTACACTCTGCACAGGAAGTCTTCAGGCAGAAAGGCTTCTCTCCTGCGTGTGCAGTGCATGAAGTACAACAACATTCCGCTTTGCACACAATGGTTTTTCCTGATTTATGCGAAAAAAGCATAAGTATGTATTTCTGAAAGCCCGTGTTGTCCAAGTCTGACAATGTGCAATAGTGTTCATCTATGAGAGTTAACTCCTCCCCATCAAGCACTTCCACACACCTTCTTTAGTTTTCATTATAGAAGCAGATCCCATTTATTCCTTTTACACTTAATAGGGCTTAAGTGCTATGTGACCTTCTCCGGGAAATCCTGCGTGGACCAAGCATCAGGTTATGAAAACTAGTTCATCTGAGCCCAGGGAGTTGTCAGTCTGTGACTTTTGCTCCTGCCTGCGCAGTTGAGGATAGAGCGCAGCCTTCCTCTTTGCACACAATGCCTTTTCCCACGTAGGGGGAAAGAAACCTAAGTATGTATCTCTGAAACCCTGTGTTTTCCAAGGCTGGCAACATGAGATACTGTTCACCTATGAGAGTTAACTCTTCCCCATCAAGCCCTTCCACACACCTTCTTTAGTGTTCATTATAGAAGCAGATCCCATTTATCCCTTTTACACTCAGTAGGGCTTAAGTGCTATGTAACCTTCTCCGGGAAATCCTGCGTGGACCAAGCATCAGATTGTGAAAACTAGTTCATCTGAGCCCAGGGAGTTGTCAGTCTGCCTACCTTTGCTCCTGCCTGTGCAGTTGAGGGTATAGCGCAGCATTCCACTTAGCACACAATGCCTTTTCCCACATATGGGGAAAGAAACCTAAGTATGTATCTCTGAAACCCTGTGTTGGCCCAGTCTGGCAAATTCACACAATGTTCCCCTTTGAGAACCAAATGTTCCTCATGACTCCCTTCAACACATCTTCTTTAGTTTTTGCTTTACAATCAGATTTTCTTTCGGCAATATCCCTATTGAAATGAATGGGGAAAAGGTATGTCACACACTATCAGTGAATCCCTATGATGAGCATGCCAATGCCAGTGAAATCCTGCTACACTCTGCACAGGAAGTCTTCAGGCAGAAAGCCTTCTATCCCGTGAGTGCAGGGGGTGAACTACAAGAATGTTCATCTTTGCACACAATGGATATTCCTGGGTTAGGCGAAGGAAACCAAAGTATATATCTCTGAAACCCCAGGTTGTCCAAGACTGTCAAGATGAACTAGAGTTTCTCTATGAGAGTCAACTATTCCCCATAGACCCCTTCCACACATCTTCATTAGTTTTCATTATACATGCATATCCCTTTTATCCCTATTATTCTGAATAAGGCAAAAGAGTTATCTGTCCATATCTCTGAAACTCTGTGTTGACCAAGCATGGGGTTCTGAAAACTTGTTTTGGTCAGCGTACAAATGCTTCAGTCTGCCATGATTTGCTCCTGCTTTCAGGGTTCAGGGAATACAGCAAAATTCACTTTTGCACACATTGGCTTTTCCCATGTATGGAGAAAGAAACAAAGGAAGTATCTCTGAACCTTGTATCGGCCAATGATGGCAAATTGAAAACATATTTCTCTTCAAGAAAAAAGTGTTTCTTATAACTCCCTTCATCACACTATCCCTAGTTTATGGTTTACCATCAGATCCACATTGGGCCTTATCCCATTAAACTGAATGGGTAAATCTTCATCTGGCGCTATCAGTCAAACCATATGATGAACATGCCAATGCCACTGAAATCCTGCTCAACTCTGCCCAAGAAGTTTTCAAGCAGAAAGTCTTCCCTCCTGGGTATGCAGTGCGTGAAGTATAAGAACAATCATCTTTGCACACAATGCATTTTCACGGGTTAGGTGAAAGAAACCAAAGTATGTATCTCTGGAACCCTGCATTGTCCAATGCTGGCAACATGAACTAGAGTTGTGCCATGAGAGTCAACTCTTCCCCATAAACCCCTTCCACGCATTTTCATTAGTTTTCATTAGAACTAGTTTTCATTAGTTGCATTTCACATGCAGGTCCCATTTATCCCTATAAGTCTGAAGAGGGCAAAAGAGTTATCTGTCCATATCTCTGAAACTCTGTGTTGACCAAGCATGGGGTTGTGAAAACTTGTTCATCTCAGCACAGATATGTTTCTGTCTGCCGGCCTTTGCTCCTGCCTTCTTGGTTCACGGAATAGAGCAAAATTCACTTTGCACACGATGGGTTATCCATGTATGGAGAAAGAAACAGAAGTAAGTATCTATGAATCCTTGTATTACCCAAAGCTGGCAAGTTGAAAATATGTTTCTCCTCAAGAATCAAGTGTTTCTTATAACTCCCTTCATCCACTATCACTAGTTTTTGCTTTACCATCAGATCCACATTAGGCCTTATCCTTATTATACTGAAAGGGTAAAGTTTCATCTGGCACTATCCATCAAACATATGATGAACATGCCAATGCCACTGAAACCCTACTGAACTCTGCCCAAGAAGTCATCAAGCAGAAAATCTTCCCTCCTGGGTATGCAGTGCGTGAAGCATAAGAACACCCATCTTTGTGCACAATGGATTTTCCTGCGTTAGGTGAAAGAAACCAAAGTATGTATCTTTGAAACCCCGGGTTGTCCAAGGCTGGCAACATGAATGAGAGTTTCGCTATGAGAGTCAACTCTTCCCCACCAACCCCTTCCACACATCTTCATTAGTTTTCATTACACATGCAGATCCCATTTATCCCTATAAATCTGAATAGGGCAAAAGAGTTATCTGTCCGTATCTCTAAAACTCTGTGTTGACCAAGCATGGGGTTGTGAAAACTTGTTCACTCAGTGTAGAAATGTTCCAGTCTGCCAGCTTTTGCTCCTGCCTGCACTGTTGAGGGAATGGAGCAAAAATCATCTTTGTGCACAATGGGTTTTCCCATGTACAGAGAAAGAAACACATATAAGAATATCTGAAACCCTACATTGGCCAAAGCTGACAAGTTGAAACCAGGTTTCCCTTCAAGAACCCAGCGTTCTTTATGACTCCCTTGATTAGACTGTCACTAGTTTTGCTTTACCATCAGATCCACATTAGGCCTTATCCCTAATATGCTGAATGAGGTAATCTATGTCTGACACTCTCAGTCAAACCATGTGATGAACAGGCCAATGCCACTGAAATCCTGCTGAACTCTGTGCAGGAAGTCTTCAAACAGAAAGCCTTCACTCCTGCATGTGCAGTGGGTGAAGTACAAGAATGTGTATCTTTGCACACAATGGATTTTCCCGGGTTAGGCAAAGGAAACCAAAGTATGTATCTCTGAAACCCCAGGTTCTACAAGCCTGGCAAGATGAACTAGAGTTTCTCTATGAGAATCAACTCTTCCACGTAAACCCCTTCCAGACCTCTTCAATAGTTTTCATTGTACAAACAGATCGCATTTATCCCTATAACACCGAATAGGGCCAAAGAGTTATCTGTCCATATCTCTGAAACTCTGTGTTGACCAAGCATGGGGTTGTGAAAACTTGTTCACCTCAGTGTAAAAATGTTACAGTCTACTGGCTTTTGTTCCAGCCTGCACTGTTGAGCAAATGGAGCAAAAATCATCTTTGCGCACCATGGGTTTTCCCATGTACGGAGAAAGAAACACATGTAAGTATATCTGAAACCTTACATTGTACAAGGCTGACAAGTTGAAACCATAGTTCCCTTATAGAAACCAGTGTTCCTTATAACTCTCTTCATCAAATTTTCACTAGTTTTTCCTTTACCATCAGATCCACTTTAGGCATTATCCCTATTATGCTGAATGGGGTAAATCTACGTCTAACACTATCAGTAAAACCATATGATGAACAGACAAATGCCACTGAAATCCTGTTGAACTCTGTGCAGGAAATCTTCAAACAGAAAGCCTTCACTACTACATGTGCAGTGGGTGAAGTACAAGAATGTTCATCTTTGTGCACAATGGATTTTCCTGGGATAGGTGAAAGAAACCAAAGTATATATCTCTGAAACCCCAGTTTGCCCAACCCTGGCAAGATGAACTAGATTTTCTCTATGAGAATCACCTCTTCCACATAAACCCCTTCCACACCTCTTCAATAGTTTTCATTATACAAGCAGATCGCATTCATCCCTATAACACTGAATAGGGCCAAGGAGTTATCTCTCCATATCTCTGAATCTGTGTTTTGACCAAGCATGGGGTTGTGAAAACTTGTTCATCTCAGCGCAGAAATGTTTCAGTCTGCAGTCCTTTGCTCCTGCCTTCATGGTTCAGGGAATAGAGCAAACTTCACCTTTGTGCACAATGGTTTTTCCATGTATGGGAAAAGAAACAGAAGTAAGTATGTCTGAACTTTCTGTTGGCCAAGGCTGGCAAGTTGAAAATATGTTTCTCCTCAAGAAACAAGTGTTTCTTATAACTCCCTTCATCATGCTATCACTAGTTTTTGCTTTACCATCAGATCCATATTAGGCCTATCCCTATTATTCTGAATGGGTAAAGCTTTGTCTGGCACTATCAGTCAAACCATATGATGAACATGCCAATGCCACTGAAATCCTGCTCAACTCTGCCCAAGAAGCCTTCAAGCAGAAAATCATCTCTCCTGGGTATGCAGTGCATGAAGTATAAGAATACTCAACTTTGTGCACAATGGATTTTCCCGGGTTAAGTGAAAGAAACCAAAGTATGTATCTCTGAAACCCAAGGTTGTCCCAGGCTGGCAACATGAACTAAAGTTTCTCTAGGAGAGTCATCTCTTACTCATAAAACCTTTCCACACATCTTCATTAGTTTTCATTATACAAGCAGATCCCTTTTATCCCTGTAACCCTAAATAGGGCCAAAGAGTTATCTGTCCATATCTCTGAAACTCTGTGTTGACCAAGGATGGGGTTGTGAAAACTTGTTCACCTCAGTGTAGAAATGTTCCAATCTGCTGGCTTTTGCTCCTGCCTGCACGGGTGAGGGTATAGAGCAGAATTCAACTTTGCGCACCATGGGTTTTCCCATGTACGGAGAAAGAAACCCATGTAAGTATATCTGAAACCTTACATTGGCCAAGGCTGACAAGTTGAAACCCTTTTTCCCGTCAAGAAACCAGTGTTCCTTATAACTCCCTTTATCAAACTTTCAGTAGTTTTTGCTTTACCATCAGATCCACATTAGGCATTATCCTTATTATGCTGAATGGGGTAAAGCTATGTCTGTCACTATCAGTCAAACCCTATGATGAACAGGCCAATGCCATTCAAATCCTGCTGAACTCTGTGCACAAAGTCTGCACTAAAAAAGCCTTCACTCCTGCGTGTACAGTGGGTGAAGTACAAGAATTTTCATCTTTGGGCACAATGGATTTTCAAGGGTTAGGTGAAAGAAACCAAAGTATGTATCTCTGAAACCCCAGGTTTTCCAAGTCTGGCAAGATGAACTAGATTTTCTCTATGAGAATCAACTCTTCCACATAAACTCCTTCTACACATCTTCATTAGTTTTCATTATACAAGCAGATCTCATTTATACCTTTAAGACTGAATAGGGCCAAAGAATTATCTGTTGTATCTCTGAAACTCTGTGTTGACCAAGCATGGGGTTGTGAAAACTTGTTCACCTCAGTGTAGAAATGTTCCAGTCTACCAGCTTTTGCTCCTGCCTGCACTGTTGAGGGAATGGAGCAAAAATTGTCTTTGTGCACCATTGGTTTTCTCATGTATCGATAAAGAAACACATGTAAGTATATCTGAATCCCTACATTTGCCAAAGCTGGCAAGATGAAACCATGTTTCCCTTCAAGAAACAAGTGTTCCTTATAACTCCCTTCATCAGACTTTCACTAGTTTTTGCTTTACCATCAGATCCACATAAAGCCTTATCCCTATTACACTGAATGGGGTAAAGCTATGTCTCACATTATCACTCAAACCATATGATGAACAGGCCAATGCCACTCAAATCCTGTTGAACTCTGTTCAGGAAGTCTTCAAACAGAAAGCCTTCACTGCTGCGTGTGCAGTGGGTGAAGTACAAGAATGTTCATCTTTGTACACAATGGATTTTCCCAGATTGGGAGAAAGAAACCATAGTATGTATCTCTGAAACCCCAGGTTTTCCAAGCCTGGCAAGATGAACTAGAGTTTCTGTATGAGAATCAACTCTTCCACAAAAACCCCTTCCTCACCTCTTCAATAGTTTTCATTATACAAGCAGATCACATTCATCCCTATAACACCGAATAGGACCAAAGAGTTACCTGTCCATATCTCTGAATCTCTGTGTTGACCAAGAATGGGGTTCTGAAAACTTACTCATCTCAGCACATAAATGTTTCAGTCTGCTGTCCTTTGCTCCTGCCTTCATGGTTCAGGGAATAAAGCAAACTTCACCTTTGCACACAATGGGTTTTCCCATGCATGTGGAAAGAAACAGAAGTATCTCTGAACCTTGTATTGGCCAAGGCTGGCAAGTTGAAAACATGTTTATCTTCAAGAAACAAGTGTTTCTTATAACTCCCTTCATCATGCTATCACTAGTTTTTGCTTTAATTTCAGATCCACATTAGGCCTTATCCCTAATATCCTGAGTGGGTAAAGATTTGTCTTGCACTATCAATCAAACCATATGATGAACATGCCAATGCCACAGAAATCCTGCTCAACTCTGCTCAAGAAGTCTTCAAGCAGAAAATCTTCTGTCCTGGGTATGCTGTGCGTGAAGTATAAGAACACTCATCTTTGTGCACAATGGATTTTCCCAGGTTAGCCGAAAGAAACCAAAGTATGTATCTCTGAAACCCCGGATTGTCCAAGGCTGGCAACATGAACTAGAGTTTCTCTAGGAGAGTCAACTCTTCCCCATAAACCCCTTCCAAACATATTCATTAGTTTTCCTTATACAAGCTGACCTCATTTATCCACGTAAGTATTAACAGGGCCAAAGAGTTATCTGTTGTATCTCTCAAACTCTGCGTTGACCAAGCATGGGGTTGTGAAAACTTGTTCACCTCAGTGTAGAAATGTTCCAGTATACCAGCTTTTGCTCCTGCCTGCACTGTTGAGGGAATGGAACAAAAATCATCTTTGCACACCATGGGTTTTCTCATGTACAGAGAAAGAAACACATGTAAGTATATCTGAAACCCTACATTGGCCAGGGTGACAAGTTGAAGCCTTTTTTCCCAAAAGAAACCAGTGTTCTGGGGACTTCCAGCAAGACGGCAGACAGATAAAGTGCGCCTTCTGTCCCAGAGTAAAGGGTAGCCTCAATTAGTGGTTAAGAACTCACATTGAGTAGATAGAAACAGTGATAGTTTAGATTGGGAGATAGAAGATGAAACTGGATGAACACTGAAGTCGAGCATTTGGCATCGGAGGAGCTACACAGATGCCAGTGGTGAGACCGCCATTCTGCCATTTCACCATCAAGCAGATGGCAGGATAGAATCCTTGTGACTCGGAGGGGACTTTGCACACACAGCCATGGGAGCCAGACCCAACACGGAGTGCAACCTTGATATCACACTGTCACCCTGCCCGTGGGACACAAAGTACAAGTTTCGGGTGTGTCAGTTTGAGGTGGCCCACGGAATCGCCATCTTTAGCAGCATATGTCCCACAGCCTGAGATGCTGAGCTGTTGTAAGTCCCTCATGCGAGTAAATAGGGATCAGATCCATGAGAGTAGATACCCGAGAGTACAGGGAGTAATCGCGGAGGGAACTGGGAAACTGGTGCCAGCAGTACGCATCCAGAGCTGAAACGCAGCTCCCTCCCTCCTGTTGTGGCGGGACAGTGGTGCAGACGCAATCTCCATAGACATATGGGCACACATACACCTGGATCCCAGACACACCAAAGGGGATCCTAAGTCATCCCACTGCACTGTGGAGAAAGGTGAGGTCTGCGGAGGCAGCTGAGCCCCACATGGACAGAGTGCTCCTTTTTGGCAGAGCCTTGTGGGACAATTAGACACAATAAGAGCAGTTTCGAGCGCAATCACCGTGCATGGACAGACCTGCTACAGATTCTCTCCCGGGGGGTTGAATATCATCCCGCCCACAAGAGGATTTGGTCCTCCCATGTGATCTCCCAAGTGGGCGGAAAGCCCTGCAATAAAAAAAATCCACGATAGCAGCCATATTCCCTCCATACTATAGGCTTTGGGCTGGAAATCTATGATTTGGGGAATTGGCGCCCAAACTAGGTGGGACAGGGAGAACTCCCGGGAGGACCCCACAGGTTCCACTGCCTCTCAAACAATACAATCGACACAAAATATTTCAGGGAACCATCTCTTTGGTCATTTGGTGTCCCACTTAAACCCAGGACATTGTGGGGCAATCCGCCATTTTCTACGTAATCGGAAAAATCTCTATAGACTAAGACAGACTGCTCCTGTAGATTGTGTGAAAACACTGCCATCCTGAGTTCTGGAGGGAGCACTGCTTCCTGCAGTATCAACTTCACCCAGTGGAACTGGGTGTCCACAGTGCAGATTCCACCTGCAAGAACACTCAAGGGTATTTTTCTTTTCTTTCTTTTTTTTTTCTTTTTCTTTTTTATGGGGATTTGAATCCAGGGTTTTGCACCT
>VMDO01025873.1:0-27561 GCA_007922755.1 Pedetes capensis | reverse complement strand
TGCAAAAACAGCTTGGTACTGGCACAAAAATAGGCCTGAAGACATCTGGAACAGAATAGAAGACCCAGATATACCTCAACCCACCTATAGCCACCTTATTTTCGACAAAGGAGCAAAGCAAGTAAACTGGAAAAAGGACAGCCTCTTCAACAAATGGTGCTAGGAAACATGGTCATCCACATGCAGAAAAATGAAAGTGCATCCACATCATTCAATATACACGAAAGTTAACTCAAAATGGATAAACGAACTCAACATAAAACCAGAAACTTTAAAATTTATAGAAGGCAAGATAGGCAGTACACTCCATCATATAAGCATTGGAAAAGATTTCCTTTATAGGACCCCAATTGCTCAAGAAATTGCAACAAGAATAGATAAATGGGACCACATCAAATTAAAATGCTTCAGCACAGCAAAAGAAACAATTAACACAGTCAAGGAAACCCCCATGGAATGGGAAAAAATCTTCCCATTTTATAAATCTGACAAAGGTCTAATTACTAGAATTTATAAAGAACTCAAGAAAAAACTCCCCAAAATCCAAACAACCCACTACACAAATGGGCAAAGGAACTGAGTAGACAGTTCTCAAATGAAGAGGTCCATAATGCCATGAAACACATGAAAAAGTGCTCAGCATCCCTAGCCATTAGGGAAATGCAAATCAAAACAACGCTGAGATTTCACCTTACACCAGTAAGAATGGCCAAGATCAATAAAACAAACAACGACAAATGCTGGCGAGGTTGTGGGGAAAAGGGATCAATCTTACATTGTTGGTGGAGCTGTAAATTGGTGCAACCACTGTGGAAATCAATATGGAGGTACCTCAAAAAACTAAAAATAGATCTACCATATGACCCAGCTATAACACTATTGGGAATTTACCCAAAGGGAGATGGGTCATTATACCACGGAGACACCTACATCTCCGTGTTCAATGCAGCACTTTTCACAATAGCAAGGATATGGAATCAACCAAAGTATCCTTCAACAGAAGAATGGATAAAAAAACTATGGTATGTATACACAATGGAATACTACTCAGCAATAAGAAAAATGAAATAAGGTCGTTCATAGCAAAATGGATAGAATTAGAGAAAATTATTTTGAGTGAATGAGCCTGAACTCAGAAAGAGAAACAACACATGTTCTCACTCATATGAGGTAGCTGATTCAAAATTACAAGAAGGAAAAATCCTATTCAAACGTCAGATCATAATAAAAGGGCGGGGGAGATAAGAATGGTCTCAATATAAATGGACTAGAAATCGCATGTAATTGTTCTAACAAGATAAAAACAAAGACCACTACAGGAAGAGTTTCTATCTTAAACAGAACTGGAACCCAAGGACATATAGAAAAAAACTACTAAGTAAAAGATAGTGAAGACTTAGATGGGAAACTTAGATGGGAAGGGTGTGGGGGGGAAGCATAGGGGAGGGTAAGCGGTAACCTATATGAATAATGTGTATCAAAATGCATATATGGAAATGTCACAATGAAAAGCATGTCAAAATGAAACACATTAAGATGTACATTAAAAATTTCTAATAATAAAATAAAGTTATAAATCTTATTAACCAATGACTTTTAAAGGAACAGGAAGTAAAGTTTCCCCAGGATGTATTTCCCTTTCTGCACTTAAGCCCTAATTTTAATTCAGACATAAAGAAAAGATAAGAAATGTCAAAAGTTTGAAGATAAAGGTCTTCAGTAAGCCCAAAATGGTGCCATTGTAATATCCTGAACATTCCAACTGTCTTATTGGTTCTCAAAATAGCTCCTAAAAACAGTTAAATACAACAGCCTTAAAATAAAATTTGGAATCAAATCTATTTAGGTAGGAGGAAATAAATGATTTCCATGTCCTTTATCTAAAAATAATGAGAGCAAAGCAGAGGAGCCAGGGATAAAGGGTTGGATAGGACCTAAATTTAACTCCTCTGTGGATGTGGCCTTTAAATATGAGCACTAAAGATGAGTACTGACCGAACAGGAGGTACAGGGGATGGCTGAGGGCACACAGAGGGGAAGGATTTACAAAAGAAGAAATTGCATGTCCAAATATTTTAAAAAGAGCGAGAATAACATAGGATGGAAGAAAATTGATATTGCTGGAGCACTGAATTTGAGTAGGAAGGTGCAGAGAGAGACACAAAGCAAAGTGAAATGGAACTAGTAACCAGACTAAGATGGAATTAACAGCACTTCATTTTAGGCAGGGCTCATTTGAGTAGGGAAAAGATGGTGACTTCATCTCTTTCCATGAGCTTGTGAAACTATATGAGAAATCCAGAAGAATTTACCATCCATTCTTCACTTAATATTTATGAAGTATGAGCCATTATCTGCAGAGTTAACAAAATGATGGTGATTCAACAATGGTTTTATTGGTCTATTCAAAATGAGACATAAATTAATCTCAATATGTTAGACACCATTATCCACAAATACAGACAGACTGCAGATTCCTCAGGCTATAATTATTATATTCTCTTCTCCTTCCACACAAACTTTGCCCCAGTACTGTACCATCCCACACCCTCCATGCACCACCAAGCCTCTGAATCCCAAAATATTAGGTCTCCTACATGAGCTACTCATCACTCTGTTTAGCTTGTGATTGGAGGATCTGCTCAAAGGGGCCTAGTCTTCCCTTCAGTGGAGCATTCTTGGTCTGATAACTGGTACAAAGCTCAAAGTTGGGTGTTGGATTATAATTTTTACACTATAGCAGTTAGCATAGACTTCTTCCCACATATTCTTGTTACATCTTGTTACATTTTTGTTTATATGTTGTTGTTGGTAGGTGCTATCAAGTGGGATCAGACTCACAGCAACCCTATGTACAATAGAATGAAACACTCCCTGACACTGTGCCATGTCCAGCACTATCAGTGCTTCTCTCCTATTCATAGAGTGTTCAATGGCTGATTCTTTTGGAGGTTATTTCAGGAGTGGGCTGCCAGGTCCTTCTCCCATTTTGTGATGCTTAGATTGGACCCAGGCCCTCAGAGTGTACAGAGAAAGCACTCTAGCAAATGAGCTGAACCCCAGCCCCTTTTGTTTATATAGGTCAAACACCTATCTTAGCCTTGGAAACACTGTGATGTACTATCATTGCCACCGTCCCTACACCAGGGTGGGCTTCATGGATGTGCAAACTGTGCAAGTGGATAGGGTCCTGCGCTCAGAAGAGTCCCATGCCTCTATTCTTGTCATCTTAATTTTTAATATATTTTGAGCAATGTCCTTGCATTTTCATTTTGCACTGGACCCTGAAAATTATATAGGCAATCCTGTCCCATGTTTCAGAGCTTATTAGGATGCGATTACAACCTTACCTCCTTTAACATATACCCAGTATGCCTCTGATGGGTAAGTATATACTATTCCAGAATCCTATTAGCCCCATCAGCCCTAGAGAGCCAAAGGCAGCATCTCCTGTTGATGTCACTGGCTTAGATAAAACAGCCACCACTGAACTTCTCTGCCACGTGGATGCCCCTTCCCTTGGATGTCTTCTATTGCTTTAGTGAAGGGAGAGTACTCTGACACTTCCAAATGAGCATACCCACCTTTAATGTAGACCATCCTTTTTACCTAAATTTCAAGGAGCTATCCAAGCCGCATATTAGAACTAGTGCCAGAGGACCCTGCCAGGATATTAAATCCTGAGTCACAGAAGATTGTCCCTATATCTATATATCTCACTCATTAGCCTTACAAGTCACCCTTAACTCCAGCTCAGAACCCTTAAGATCATTGGCAAGCATACCGTTCCACTGGCATTGCAGCATATTGCTCAGATCTTTAACAAATAAACTCTCTCTTTGCATAACATAAATTATACTTCCCCAATGGGGCCATGCTAGGAGCAGACCTTGAGGGACCTGGGCATCATATTATAGGGCAATCATTTCAAGTGCAGCCAAGCGTGGCCTCCAGGTGGGGGAAAGCTAATCTCCTATAGCAAGTGGAGTGTGTGTACTCACACAAAGCATTCCTAAAAATCTGGAAGCACAGATTTTCAAGTGTATTCACCCAGGTGTCCCTATCTGAGGTCTTAGGAAACATTTGTTGTTGTTAGGTGCCGTCAAATCGGTATCCGACTCATAGCGACCCTCATAGGGTTTTCAATGGCTGACTGTTTCGGGATTGCCTTGGGAGTGGATTGCCAGGTCCTTCTCCCATTTTTGCGGTGCTGGGAATTGAACTCGGGACCTCAGAGACTGCAGCACAGCGCTCTACCAACTGAGCTAAATCCCAGCCCTAGGAAACATTTAGAGGCTGTGAATTCAAGCCTTGTGTGTATGTGTGTGTATATGTGTGAGAGAGAGAGAGAGAGAGAGAGAGAGAGTGTGTGTGTGTGTGTGTGTTCTACTATTATAATCAAATCCTGTACAAGATTTTCAGAATAGTCTTCTCACAAGATGTGGGCTTTATGAAATGCAGCCAGATGTTTTTGGCTTTCATATCATGCCATAGGCTGATACCTAGGTAACCTAAATCTGTCATTGTCTTCCTTCAGAGCTTTGATGCTAGTTAACAAAAACCAACTCCTCTAGAGCTTTTATATGATCATTTCCACTATAGCTCTGATGTGCACAAAGCAGGGATTTCCCTTCTATCTGTATCTCATCTCATCGCAAATCAGAGTCTTCGTAACTCTTACTAATCACAAGCCAGGCATTATTACCACTACACTCATCAATGGCATATTGCATATTTGTTTTTACCATATGGCCAGGAAAAGAATCCAGAATCCAGAATCATATTTTAAGAATCTGCTTCCTAGAACTACTTTCAATATCAGGAGTCTTCATTTTATCCTTTGAAAGTAGACCCTGAGACCCTGTGGGTGATACCAGAAAATAATATAGGGGAGTGGTGAAATGCCTACAGAGAAGGGAGAGGAGCCTATTAAAGGCATGGCATCAAAGTGTCAAGTTTCACCTCACTGGACAACCCCGTGAAATGACGCAGGACACGCAACTGAGAGTTTTCCCACATGAAGTTTGAACAAGCAGAAATATCCACCTACTTCCTCAGTGCCCATCAGTGGGTGCTTGAGTGACACTCCCAGAGTGGTGCCTTAATTCCCTAGCACTTCTGTCTGCCCTGTCCCAGCTACTCTCCATATATTCACAAGGACAAAAGAGGAAAAATAACCTAAGAAACTCCTCAGGCAAAGAGTAGCCAGTTCTCAAAGTTGGAAATAGAACCCAGTAAACAGAAACAGTGGATTCGAGGGGTACACAGCAGAGCATTGGAGCATTGATATCAGCTTTTTCTCTTCCTCCTTTTCCTCCTCCCCCTCTTCATTCTTCCTCTTCTTTTTGCTGAACTTGGAGGTTGAACCCTGGGCCTTGAACATACTTCGCAAGTGCTCTACCACTGGGTTGCACCCCTAACCCTTTTTAATTTTGTTTTTAAGTTAGGGTCCACTAAGTTATGCAGGCTGCCCCTGGAAGTCACAATCCTTCTGCCTCACCAACACAAGGCGCTGGCATTATAGGCCACCATGCCCAGCCTCTGCTTTCTTTTCATTTATATAAAAAGACTCAAGTCAAGAGGTTATTCATTCAGTGTTTCAAACCTGATGTCGATGCCATACTTTCATCCAGAATTCTAGCCACACAATGTTTTCTTCCTGTCTGGTCTACTTCTGGTCCTTTATCCATATTGCTCCAGCCTCCTCTAGTGAACCTACCTTCTCCTCTTAGCATATACTAAGTCTTCTGAATTATTCACACATAGAATCTCTGCTTTCCAAATTTAGAATTCAGTTCAATAAGCAGTTATGGAAAGCTTCCAATGTGACTAATACCTTGTTTTGTGCAAATTGGTATAACTCTGGGACCACTAACAAGGATGAGAGAACTTCTCAGTGAAAAGGGGTTAAAGGAATGACATTTGAAATGAATCTGAGTACCTGAGTTTATTTACAAGGTTGAAAACAGTGAGAAATGGTACACCAGTGAGATGGAACAAAATAACTTAGCTGGTGGCCTGCTGAAGGAGGCTAAAGATGGCAAGATTCCCTTGAGTATAGATTGTACGGTAAGAGGGTAAGAATGCTAGGAAAGTCAACTAGACAGGTTGGTGGACCAGGAGTTCGAAAAATAGAATCTTGACTTTACTATATAGGAAGGAAAAAAATTTTAAGTAGATGAATGACTTAAACTTATCTGTATTTTAAAAACTGTTAGGTATTATTGATCAGAGTTCAACAGAAAAGGCAGTTAGGATACTGTTGCAATGATTTTTAGAAGAAAGCCTGTGTAAAAGAGGGAAAAAAAGCAGGATTTTGTTACTAGAAATGATCTGGAAAAGACTGTGGAAGGAATGTGTAAATACCACGTGGTCAGGTATCTACATCTAATTTTGAACACTACTGTATCCTTGGCATCTACAACAGTTTCAGGTACATAGTGATTGATGAAAGAATAAATGAATGAGATGATCAATCTCTCCTCCAAACTTTCATAATAGCCCTATGAAACCTATTGGTACCTATTTCTTAATATAAAAATGTCAATTCTTGTATCTTTTACTGTAGAGTGAAATGTACTGCCTAGTACTATACCTAAAAAAAGAAAAAAAATTCACATTTATAAACTACAGTCAGTAAACTAGAAAGGATTAAACTCGTCTTATGGAGCTTAGTAAAAAAATCATTAAGTATTTTTTATATTTTATAATTATTACATAAATATACAAAGAATTAAGGGAAATACCAGATATTGAACTTGTATAAAATTTCTCAAAAATAAAGTTGAAAGAAGAGATGGGAATCAGTGGATGGCAGTGGAAGTGGGGAACGGGGAAGGAGGAGTGGAAATAAAGTAGAGGACAAATGGGGGAGGGGAAATCTCAAAATAAATGAAGCAACTATATCAATACATGGGAAACATGGTTCTGCAAAACATGTAAGTTGATGAATGTGTAAGCCAAAGTATGTAACAATTGTGTAATGGAGATAGAAAAAGTCTTACTAAGCTGCACCCCATCAGAACATCTATAAATAGCAAAAATAAATTTAAAATATTTTCAAAATATTTTAAATTTATATTCTAATATATACCTGCCCAATGCTTCTTTGCACTCTCTTAGGCCCTGGATTCAATCCCCAGCACCGCAAAAATGGGAGAAGGATGTGGCAGCTCACTAAAAAGAATCAGTCATTGAAAACTGCATGAATAAGTACCTAGGGTTGCTATGCATTGGACCCAACTTGATGGCACCTAACAATAGCAACATACACCTGACTTTCAGTCCTCAGAACACAAGATGGTAAGCTCTGTCCTATTGCAGGCAAGGCAGGAATATGTCTTGCATAGTCGTCCCCACTGTTCTCCACACAGGCAGCTTTATATGTGGTAGACAAAGCAGAACAAGCAGAAGTGGAAGGCATAGTATTTTCTCTTAAAATTATTACTTCTTACTAATTAACCTATTTTAGTTTAAAAACTTAACTTTTCTGAGTCTAGGATGTCTCATTTAAAAGTAGAGAAATTGTTACCTTATTATAGAGTTAATACAAAAACATATCCATAAATTTTTGTGCATTGCAAAGTTTTTTTTTTACATTATGAGATTCTCAACATCTATTTGTGTAATGAACATATAAATAGTGTTTTTAAAATGAAGAGATAATTTACCTTGAATTACTGTGAATTTTGATACTGAACTGAAGGGTACAAAAATAAGCAATTTTCTAAGAGACCATTTATTGGGATTTTATTATAATGTCTTGTTTTAACTCATCAAAGTAATTACTAACGTCTTTATTTATTCATAAATATTAAATATTTTAATATTAAATATTTTAGTTCATATGCAGAAGTATGTATGAATTAATACAGATTTTAATTAATACAAATTTTAATTAATACAAAATTTCGTTTATTTAGTAAATATTTGTTGATGATGTGCTATGTAGTTGGCATTAATCTAGGCTCATGAAATAAATCAGTGGATAAGACAGAAAAGCTTTTGTCTCGTGTGTGTGTGTGTGAGTGTGTGTGTGTACCTGTGTGATGTTTATCCAGACCATGAAACTCAAAACATTATGTAGCACCATACTTACTTAGAACCCAACATTCAAATGGAATGACGAGAATTCACTTATCCTAACTATACTTTTTAAAGAAAAATAAAAAATCTAAAACAGAGTACTATAGTTATTATGCTCTATCAAAGAGTGATTTGGGGAAAAATGAACAACAGACAAAAGAGACTAAGCAAGCAGAATGATGAACGAGATGATATTAAAACTTTTGGCAGAGAACATAGGTCATACTAAAAACAGGAAGAGGAGATTCATTTGGGTACATAAAAATGTGGCATCTCCATTCAGAAGAACTACTCCCTGCATTTGTTCTATTATGAAGCTATTAACTGCTATGAAAATAAAAATTAAATTCTCGAGGTGGAAGAAGCTTATGGAATTAATTATGATGATATGTGATGAAAACAAGGGCGGTGTTTCCCTAAGGCTGCAAGTGTATTAGAGAAAATGAATAGAATGGAAGAAACATCTCCATTTGAGGCCTGTAAAAGACTTTCTAGGAGGAAATATTCTGAGATTTTAGGGATAGAATAAGGTTAGTTTTTTCATATGTGATGAGCTTTCTCGGGTAATTTTACATAAATTACAAAAATAAATGTTTTCTTTTCTTTCTATTGATTTTTAGTTAGCGTACAACCTAATGGCTTTCACTGCCATTTTCATACATGTATGTCTTTGTACATTGCTCATGTTCTTCTCCTCCACCACTTTCATGACCCCATTCCTCCCCTAGTCTCTTTCCTCTCCACTAATGGTCCCCCTTCTGCTTGCATGTCATTTCTGTGATTGTGTGTGTGTGCATGTGTGTGTTAAATCCAGATTCTGCCTTTTAGAGCAAAGCATCTATTTCTCTTCCTTCCTCACACTACCCTTTCTTCTTGCCCTTATCTCCTCTCTTTAGTTCCATTTATCCCTGTATATAGTTGTCTTTCTACTTTTATGACATATATATTAAAATATTGGATATATATTGAAATCTAGTGTTCACATAGGAACGCAAACGTGATGTTTGTCTCTCTGGGTCTGACACAGATAAAGAAAATGTGGTATATATACACCATGGAATTTCATTCATCCATAAATGTTTTATTTTCTATACCTATCCAAAATCCTTTGGAAATTTCCAACATGACAACCTCCATATGGAGATTTGTGAGCTGGGTGTGGAAATTTTTCTAGTAGAGTGATCTCACAGGATCATGCTTCACAATGAAATGAAAATGAACCCTCTAAGTGACTTTCAATCAAACGAGAAAAAAATGAAGCAAAAATGTGTGACACAAAGTATTATATTCAGCTCTCAGATTTCCATAATGAACTATAAACTGAGATCATCAAGGGGGTACATGTGAATACTGATTATAACAATTTGTCCCCTTATTTATACTTACACATTCACCAGCTACCCCTCCACTTTTTCCCTTGTTTACTAGAAGGACAGATAAACTCATCATAAACAATAGTGGTAGCAGCAGTTAACAACAATAAAGAAAAGAAAAACAAGTCACAAACAGAAAAATTGAAATCAAAAGATGAATGTGTATAATACAGTGTAGGGCAGGGGGTTATCTAAGCAGTCTCCACCAGAGCCAGGACAATGAGAGTAACTTTATTAAAATCCTCAAAAAGTCTTTGGGGTCTTGGACACAAAGTCAGCAGAGAACCTAAATGTGTCACATGTCATGACTATAAAATTGAGTCTCATACCAGTAAGCTATGGCTTATTAAAAACACAGACAATGCCCATTGGCCATTGTTGCTGAAAGGTGCATAAATTTCCTCTGTGCCACACAACTGATGAAAACAGGACTGCAGAGGTGTTGAAATCATGCCACATATGCTATAACCTCAAGTTCCAGATAATGTTAATTCTGTAATACTTAATAAATGTGAATTTCATTTTCAGAATTTACTAAGGTACATAAAACCTTAATAGCATGTGAGGATGTCCAAGCATCCCATAGTGCAGACTTCAAGTATAAGCAAAAATTACTCAAGGCTTAAGGGCGGTCTCAAAACCTTAGAACAATCACCCCATGAGATCTTTAATGTCATTACAAAGCAAAGGAGTCTAAGTTTATAAGTTCTCATCTGAAACACCCTAACACAGTGAAGTACGTGCTGGTTGATTTATCCCTTCTGGAAGAATGAAAGGTTGCGTTGGACCTGGTGAGATTTTAACCTGTGATCCTAGAGAATCTTCCAGAGCTTCAAACCTGAAGTTTGATGTGTAACCTACTGGTTTAAAGGGACCTATATATTAGTACTGGAGTGTCTGACATAGTGGGTGGGTACATCAGACATGAGAAAGAGCAATTTAGTCAGCAAGACACTATATTCCCTGTTCTAATCATAAAAAAAGATGATCTTTCCAAGAGCTACCACAAGGAGAATTTTGATAGGCACAGAATGAAAGCAAGTCATGTTGCTGGGATTTTACTTTATGGAGCTTCAGTCCCAGTTTAGCAGAGGGTCTCATTTATGGCTGAGAACGTACCGCATTATTTTATTAGTTAACGTGTTGAGATACATATTGTGTTGTGCTCAAATTTATTCGATATTGTTGAATATACACCATTTTGGGGTTCAAAGTATGATGAACTTATATACCTTGATTTAATTAATATTTCTCAGTATCCCACTACATTATTACAGTGACACAGGCAACACACTATGTTCCCTCAAACACTAGGGACCTGTTGTAGCATTGTTCTTATTAAGCAGAGCTTTTATAAATATTCTCCTGCCACCACCACTGCCTACTACCTGCCCCACAAAGATGCCAATTTCCTGGGCAGTAGAACAGACTTCCTTCCTTCCTTGGCTGTTGTTTCCAAGCCAAGCCTCTCCTGATACAGTATTTTTCCTACTTTATGCTGATATATCATTTACATTAATGGAAAGAACACGAAGAGAAAAAGACAAGGGAGGGAGGAAGATAGAAATTCTTAGAGGTTAAAAGGCAGGATCAGTTTTCTTTTGGCTTGTGATATAAATCTCAATATAACCAAGATTTTTTTTTAAATCAGAGGCAGTAACAATTTTATAAATATTTACTAGTTAATTTTTCGGCCCTTATTACCAATTTCTGACCAAATGATTATTTTTGCTTTAACGTTAAGGCAATTTGATTTTAAAAATGGCAAAAGAAACAGATTTAAAAAAATATTTTTCTCAAAATTACTTACCTTGCCTTTGGTTTTGATTTTCGCTTTCCTCCTTTATCCTTCATCTTCCTTTTTGACCATCCTACCCCATTTTAAAGAAAATGAGTCTACTTCTAAAATATTAGAGTCTGCATTGCTATTAATTCCATATAAAAAGAAAAAGAAAATTTTACCAAAACTTACCATGTCACCAACTCTCATTACCAGAAGGAATTAAGTATGAACCTCAAAAGGCAACAGTCCCACATCTACTACTAACCCAGTCAGGCAATTCATTGGGAGAAGATTTTGGTAAAAATGGCCATTTTGCGTCTTGACTGATTTAACTGCCTAGGGGCACTGTCTACATTTTAAGTATTAAGTCGTAAAATGTATACTGGGTGAAAAAAATCTCCTCCCATGCCTGTGACTGCATGTCACTCATTGTGCCTAGGGTTGTCAGATAAATATAGGATGCTCAGTTAAATTTGAATTCCACATTAAGAACAAATAACTTTTTAGTATAAGAATGTCTCAAATGATTGCATGAACTGTATACGAAAAATTGGTGTTTGTAATCTGACATTCAAACTTAACTGGCTATCTTGCACTTTTATTTACTCAATCTGGGCACACTCACTATGCTCAAGATGAAATAAAAAGGCCTGGATGGCCTAAAATGTGAGTAGCACTTTTGATAGGGCAAAGTTTTAGCAGAATTACCTTACCTGTAATTTGAATAAACCATTGCTCTTGAATGTGATTAAATAAATTGTTTTCTAGCTGTTGATGTGTTATTTATCTTTACAACTATCCACGTATGTTTCTTTTGTAAATCTTAAAACACTTTGGATTAAAGTATTGTTATTGTGATGCTGTATCTATGTCTTTTCGTCTTTTTAGTAAAATAAAACTTTGCATTTGCGTAGTACCAGGCCAAGCATACCTAACTTTATCGTAAGATGTTTTAAGACTACAAAGAGTAGGTTTTCTCAAAATACCCACTAGACTCTTCTATCACTAGCAAATGACAATTTTGTTGGAAAGGCTAAAAGTGAGTCCCAGATCCCGCAAACAGAAACAGACACGACCCTCAGGAAAAGGCTGTACGGAAAGTGCGAGTTAGAGGTCTATTGACATCCTGGGCAGTTGCCACCTTTCCTTTTCTCAGAGGACTGGCTTCATTCTTTTCCTCACAGACTCTCCTTGACTCTGCACTCCACACGTGAACCAGTGTCACCCAGAGCTCAGACAGTAAGCATACAGGTGTATCTACAATTTGAAATTTCATTTCAGTTCTCATTCCATAGGAATAAAATGATCACTGCTCAACTTGGAGCAAATAAACACCTCTGTGCCTATAAGCTATGGTCAGGGCATGATATCCTCCAGTTAATGCCTGGCTGAAAGTGGCTTGCTTTTGGATTGGGACTAGTGTCTATAGCAAAGATGGAAAGATGCTTCTGTATATAATCATTATAAGCACTAAGAAAGAGAAGTTTATAAGTAGAGGGTGATGCAAAATAAACTCTAAAGCACAGAGAATGAGGTCAGGGTTAAGTTGTTAGATTCCATTCAGTTGGTGTCCAACTCATAGCTACCCTGAGTACAACAGGTGAAATACTGTTGTCAGTGCTTCTCTGGTATTCATAGGGTTTTCAATGACAGATTGACTTTTGGGAGTGGGTTGGCAGGTCCTTCTCTGAAGCCTACAGAATCTGGTGTTCCCAGGCGGTCTCCCATCCAAGTACTAACCAGGCCTGACCCTGCTTAGTTTCTGAGATCTGCTGCCACAGTGGGCTGCAGGCTCAGTCTTAAGTATGTTAATGGAAATTACTGAATATCTGTACAAGAAGACAGCAGGCACAAGAGAAAAAAAAAAGGAAAACTTGGCTTTACAACAGAAATCTTAGATTAACTATTTCAATGAGTGGCCATGGCAATATTTTAGACATCTTTTTGTTGTTGTTTTCTAGTGCTGTAGGGTTGAATCCAGGGCCTCACATATGCTAGGCAAGTGGTCCAATTTTAACTGTTTAATTCTGAGTCAAGATCTTGCTAAATTGCACAGGCTACCTATGGCCTCAAACTTGTGATCCTCTTGCCTCAGCCTCCAGAGTCACTGGGATTACAGGCATGCCCCATAGTACCAGCTTAGTTGCCTTTTTTTTTTTCAGTGTTATATTTTAGTGCCTAACTGAATCCTCAATTTAGATGATTCACTTTATAATTTTCAGCAATTTTTTAATCTCCAAATACATAGTGTTCTGAAGCATACTTTAAAAAGTGTGTTTGGGGATAGGGGAAGGTATTGTATAGATTTTGTATTTTTAGATTCAGCTATTTATTCCTTGCAGCACTGGTGGGAAAAATTCTGTTTGTTGAATGTAACACAGCCCTAATGATACTTTCATTTAATAATTTTTTGAAGAAAAATTAGCTGTGACCTTAGTAATTTGTTTAGAAGTAAAACATGGTATTTTTATTTCATTAAACTACAGATATGGGGTACTTTTAGATCAAGCACTCATTGTGAACTTACAATTTAAAATCTTATAGAGGATGCTGTCTCCAATATCTTACTAATTTTTATAGAAACTTTTAGTGATAACAGCCAAAGGCAAACACAGAAGTTAAAGGAAAAGGACTGAATTGAAATTTTTAAGACGAGCTAAGACTAACTACTCTTGAAATAAAGTGTAGGTTTGTGGAGGCAAAGCAAATGTATTTAATGACAATCATGTGTCAGGCATTATTCTCTCATTTCTTCAATATTAACTACCTGAATCCTAAAACACAAAGCCTTCACACAGTGGACATTCCGATTTTTCACATGAGGAAACTGAGCACAGAGAACTTTGGAGACTTTCCAAGGACATACAGTCTGCAATGTATTTAAATCCAGCTAGTCTAGCTCTGCCTGCAGCCATAGCACTGTGGCATCAGATCTCGAAAGTTAAGCAGGCTCAGGCCTGGTTAATACTTGGATGGGAGACCACTTTGGAACACCAGATACTGTAGGCTTGGGAGACGGACTCAACAACCCACTCAAAATCAATCTGCCATTGAAAACCCTATGAATAGCAGAGAAGTACTGACAATAGTGTTTCACCTATTGTACATAGGGTCGCTATGACCCAGACATCGACTCGACATCACCTAACAACAGTCTAGCACTATGTTTCTTACTCTTTACCACTATGGTATGCGACTCCTAGAGTGCTTGCTCTGTGCTCTGGGGCCCTGGGTTTGATCCCCAGCACCATAAAAGTGAGAGAAGGACCTAACAGTCCACTCCCAAAACAATCATCCATTTAAAACCCTATACACAGCAGAGAAACACTGACAGGCATGGCATAGTGTCAGGGAGTGTTTCATTGTGTTGTACATAGGGTTGCTATTAGTCAGACCCAATTGAAGGCACCTAACAACAACGATTGACCACTCCTAACTAATACATTAACACTGTTTAATTCATAAGGATAATATTTTATAAAATATGAGCTAAATATTAACAAGGTTTTTGTGCTTCAAAATAAACCTTAGGCTTGTTTTAAATGTCCAGTGTATCCACAGTTATACCCTTCCCCTTTCATGCCCATTTACATTTAGATGCTTACTATATTAAAACAAAATATAGCACCAAAAATATTCTGTAAGCCTAGAATAATTTTGACTGAACATATTCAAAATTCATTCTTAAGAAATCATAAGGAAAAGGCATAAAGAATTTTAAAAATCATCAGAATCGTTTACTGAAAAGAAAAACCAGAAGTACTGATATTACAGCCAGCTAATTATGCTGTTATAAAAGCTGTTTTCTTAATTTGATTTCTCCTTAATTAAGGGTTAGCAATATTTATTCTACTAAAAGTATCTGGTATATGACTGGGAGATTCTTTTAACATGAAAAATTATACTGCCTGATGTAGTTCCAAGAAATAATCACTTTAATAATGGTAGAAAATTTCTAGTTATTAAAAATAACATAAAATAAAAGTGTTCTTTATTTTGGCAAGAACTTCAAAATCATCAATTATATTTCGAATTCACTCTGAGTAGTAAAACTATCTTGTAATAAGTTTATCTGTATTATTACATAATTTCTATAAATGGAAAACCACCTTTCTCCCTCCCCTAAGCTTTAATAAAACAGGCAAATATACATCTCATTGGCAGATTAAGGCTTTTTTGCAGCTAAGCCTAATTAAAATGGCAACATTCCAATGGTTTCTTTACTAGGGAGCAAGGACATCTGTATGGGATAAAAAGATACCAAGCATTTTGATGCATTTATTTCCAGTGTTTAAATGTTGCAACAGAAAACAGAGATTGATGCTGGCTAAGATACAAGGAACATTTGAGTTAGATGTTTAAAAAGAGGATAGAAAATCAAAGTAGTTAAATGCATTTTGACTTTAGGTTGTTTTGTCTGCTGTATCTGCCAGTTTTCTGTAGCACAGACTTCCTCAAATTGTATACCAGTATATTACAGTCCCCCACTGGAAACCTTTTGGAAGAGAATTTCTATAGGAAATAAATTGGTTCAACTTTAACCCAGCATTTCCCACTGACCTTGGAATGCTCCCCCCGCCCCTTTCCTTCTCAACACCAACTACTTTCACCTTGAAGCACCATTTGGGATGTGTTATCGAATCTAGCATACTATTCCTTACCATTTTAGAATATTGTCTAAGTCCATTTATGCTGCTATAATGAAATACGACTGACTAGGTAATTTATAAACAACAGGAGTTTATTTCTAACAGTTCTAGAGACTGGAAAGTCCAAAATCAAGGCCAAGCCGGTCTGAAATCTGCTTCCAAAATGGCAGTTGTATCCTTCCCTCCTCCCAGTACTGAAATTAAACCCAGGGCTTCACACATGCTAGAAAAGTACTCCACCACCAAGCTGTACCTCCAGCTCATACACACACACATACATCACACACACACACACACACACACACACACACACACACACACACACACACGAGCGTGTGCGCCATTTTTAAATTTTCTAATTTTGAGACAGGAGCTAGATTACTTGTGCAGGCTACCTATAGCCTCAAATTCCTGATCCTCCTATCTCTGCCTCCTGAGTTGCTGGGATCAAAGGTGTGTGGCTCAGCGCCCGGCTCAAGACTACACCTTATTGTTGCATCCTCCAGAACAGATTAACCTGGTGTCTTCACATGGCAGAGGAGTGTAAGAGCAAGAGAAGCAAAGTTTCTCTGAGATCTCTTTTATAAAAGTACTAAGTCAGTCAGGCGCTATGACACACACCAGTAATCCCAGTGACTTTGGAGGTTGAAGCAGGAGGATCATGAGTTCAAGGCCAGAGGCAGCCTGCGCAATTTCAGCAAAACCCTGACTGAAGACAAAAAAGTAAAAAATGGGCTGAGGATGCACTCAATGGTGGAGTGCCCTGGACTCAATTCATGAGCACAAGGCGGGGAAAGGGGGAAGCGAAAAAAAAAATCATTAGTTCATTCATGAGAGCAGAGCTTCACCTCTTAATAACACCACAGTGAGGTTAAGTTTCAATGCATGAATTGTGGGAAACATTCAGACTGTATCAAATAACATTACAAATCACAAATATTTTATAAAATTAAGTTATAGTGACGATATATATTCTGCATATTAAATTGCCAATCCAAATTCCAAGACATGGATGCAGTGGTAGAGGAAATATAACTTTCTCTGCCACTCAGACAAAACAAACAAACAAACAAACAACAACAACAACAACAACAAAAACCATTGTGGCACTCAGAAAAACTGCTAGTTTGTATTATGCTGATTTGTGTAAATTCCTTGCTCCTGTTTCTCCAATAATTGAATGAAAACATTTTGTGGCTCCAACCCATGCTCCATTCAAATTCATTCCATAACTATCTTAATACCTAGAAGAGGGGACACTCCCAAGCATAGTTTACTGAATCAAATTAAAGACTGAGATTTCCTCAGCCTACTCTGTTTCATACCTCTTAAACTCCTGAAATTACACCATATAAAATTTGAAACTTGATCCTGAATTTTTGTTTTAATTTTACTTTGTATCCATGGCGAGGTTTAGCAACAAATGAACCAACACTGAATTTCTAGTATCAAATAAAATAGTACACACAAATCAGGCATTTTTAAAATCTTAACTTGTTTTATACTCATATTAGAATTGAGACACACTCTTCCTGATGATTTATTCATTTTTACATTTTATTTTACATAGGATGAGACATTTTTCCCAAATAATTTTTATCAACTAGTTGCATAGATTTTCTTTTAATTTTAGCATTTTAAAATCCAATCATGAAAGAAAGATATAGGTACTGCCAGGGGCATTTTCTTTGGGGGCAAATATTTCAGATGAACAAATTTCACTTAGCAAAAAACATTCCAAAGCAAAAGTTTATTTTTTTCTCAGATTACATTTTCCACCTGTCTTGTGGCACATGATGAACAGATAAAAGGTTATAAGCACAGGATTAAGAAAAGAGTTTCTTACACACACACACACACACACACACACACACACACACACATATAGCTGGTGCCCCAAGCTAGTAAAATTCTACTCTGACATGCAGATAATGAATATGTTTTTTAATGTAATCATTTTCCTGCTATTGTAAATAGCTCTTTTCTAGATACCATTGTTTGGAAATAAAAAGTAAATTCAGTTTTCTTGTTTTTTTAAGGTATCTAGTAAAATAATAATTTAAAATTTGCTGCTTGATATGTATTAACACCTAATTTTTTATATATCTTTAATAGCTAAAATAGTCTGACATTTTTTTCTTTTACATAATTATGACCTTCAGTCAGTTTGGTAGAACAAAATTCTAAGTTTCAATTCAGTACTGTAAATGAAAAATACATATTTATAAATTGATAGCAAAGTATTTTGAGCATTTTCTGGACTCATGATCAAGTTATCCAAATGTTTTAAGCTTAAAATTTCAAAATTTTTAACTTTCAGATTGAAAAGAAATTGTCATGATTCTTTTTCTTTTATTTATTGTTAGGAGCCATGGAGTCAGGATTTATTTAGGCACATATTTTTACCTTATTTTGAATTCATGCACTGATTTACTTATTTGGTATATTGATGTTTTTGTTAGGTGCCATGGAGTAGAGTCCAACTCAAAGCAACCCTCATAGGGTTTTCAATGGGCAATTGTTTCAGGTTTGCCTGGGAAGTAGATTACAACTTCCTTCTCTCATTTCTTCAGTGCTTGGGGATCGAACCCAGGTCCTCAGAAAGTATGGAGCAGCACTCTACCAACTGAGCTAAACCCTAGCCCCCATTTGGTATACAAAATTGCAATGCATTAGAATTATTTTCCATTGACATTTATATACCAAACTATGATTAGCTTTTGGTCAAGGAAACAAAAACTCCTATAGAGGAGTTTGATAGAGGATTTGATATAATGCATAAGAGTTACAAAGATGCACTGGACTTGTCTGTCATTTTCCTTTCCTCTTTTAAATGATATTGCTAAGGGCAGTGGTGGCTACCAATGGAAAGATGGTACCATGGTATGAAAAGTCAGGATCATCTAATGGTGGCCTGAAATGACAATGTGCACAGGGTTTACATAAGGACAGGATGTTGCAAGAAGATAGCAGGAACATCCCCGAAGTCATCAATAATGGCAGCTTATGAGACTTGGTGGGCTGGAGCAAAGCAGTAAAGGCAGTAAGGCAGTCCTGGTGACCAGCCATATTAAAGGAATTAAGCAAATCAGCAAACAAGAATAATGGTAGCAGATGAGAATAATGGTAGCAGATATCTCACTGAAGGAAAAGGAAGGTAAAATTGTGGAATGAGAAAAAAGGTAGAATAAACTCTGTAATGTTAGATTGAAACTGGAGCTATTGGTGTGGGTAGGGGTGGAGGAATATAGACAGACACAAAGGAGTACACATCTAGGTAAATATGTGTGAGGGAATGTACGCATATACTTTGTTCTGAATGCGGTAATGAGCTTTCCCAGTACCCAGACCTTGGCTTCTAAGTACAACTTTTTACTATAGGCTCGACTCCCAGAGATACAGTAGATTTTAGGGCTAGATTTAGAAAAAGACAATATATACCTATGTTAATAAGTAATGTAATACTTAAAGAAAAAAGGGGTTTCAAAAGCAAATCAAAAGGGGGTAAAATACATGCTTGAAGCAGGTCCAAGTGACCAAATTAAGAAGTTTATGCATCAAATAAATGCTAATAGTAGTGGGTATTAATCTACTTAAAGAAATAGAAATCCATGAATTCCATATGGATAGTAGGGAGAAGAAAAATTCATCCTTCTAGTAATGCCAAACAGTAAATGTAGAGACAATGATTAACTAAATTAGAAAAACTCTTCAATCTTCATCTTGCTACCAACATAGTACTAATAGAAACATTGACAAATACTAAAATTGTTGCGTGAAAATAGGAGGAGAAAAAAGACAGTAATCCAAACTTACATATTTCCACAGGAAATATTTATCATCTACAAAGTAAAACAAAAATAATTTAGAGTTGAGAATACTGATATTCATGATCTCAATACAGTGGTCAAAATTTATGACACCAGTAATGGGTGGTTGTATTTGTAGAATATTCTACACAGGATCTAATGGAAAGACTGTGGTATTACATCTGTTCTATTCATTCCCAAAATGAAAAATTTGAGTCCAATCAAGATGAAACATGAGACAAATTTAATTGAAGACATTTCTACAAAATTGTTGCCCTATAATCTTCACAAGCATCAAAGTCATGGAAATGAAAGACTGAGGTCCTGCTCTAGATCAAAAGAGATTAGAAAGAATCGGATGCAATGTATATGCCATTAAGGACACTAGTGTGAAATATTGGTGAAGGAGGAGTGGGATCTCTAAGTTAAGAGTGCCTGCAATTTTGCCTTATTATTTTACAACTTTCTATTTGAAATTATTTCAAAAAATTTTTTTTAAAGCACATGAATGACAATGACTTCAGGGTCATGTGAAGATAGTGATGATTCTCAGTTTCCAAATGGCATTCAAGAATCAGAAAGCTACAGGAGCTTCATGAGATTGCCAGTAATATTGCAGAAATGGAACAAGTGACTCAGAACTAGACACATGAAGGCTGCTGCAAAATTCCACTTATTAAGTGTTCACCTATCTGTCAATTGCTGCCAGAGAAGCATGGTTTGAGTTCTGCTCTTCTTTCCAAATCTCTGGATCTGTATTTGATTCTCTTTTGAGGAACTAACCTGGAATATTGCTGGTAAGGGCTTTTGGAAAATGCGTGTCCCAGGTCTCAAGCCTTTGGTGGTATAGAAAGTGGATAATACCAGTAGAAAATCTGGAACACAAAGTGTTGCAGGTAAGTTCAATTAACAGAAAGTTAACTATTTTGGGTTATTTATTAATGAACTTAAATTTGCAGTTTGAAGGTAAGCTCTTTCACCTTTTTCACTAAGTTCATACACTCATTTTTTGTTCAGGAAATATTTACGTTGTGCACCTGATAAATGGCAGGCACAATTATAGGTGCACCGGAATTCACAGGTAAACATGCCAGTGAAGGTTTTGGCCTCCTTCCAGCTTGGAGCTCTTATGGAGCATAGGGAAGCCATCAACAAGTTAGTAAAAACGAAAACATCAAATTCAGACAAGTACTGTGAATGAACTATAAATCCTCATGTGACAGAAAGCACCTGGGATTGAAGGAGTACTTTATGTAAAAAGGTAAAAATGAGCTACTCATACAGGCATTGCAGGAACAGGATTCTGAGCACATGAAATTGCAAATGCAAGAGTCACAGAAGTCAGTAGGATGCAGAGAGAGATGAAAAGTGGAAGACTTGGGAGTTTGAATATATGGCTAAGTATAATGATAAAATGATTAAGAAAATTGTTTTAGCCATATGAAAATTAGTTCACTTTTTAAGCAGCAGGTTAAATGAAGTTTCTGTTTTGGATTTCTGCATGCCTTTCACTAATAGATGACTATAGATAAATCCCTCCCTATTTTTCCCTGTTGATACTTTAAATTTCGATGTGATATGATCTATACTTAAAATAATAATTCTGGAAATGTTGCAGACAAGGGAGTATATGGAGTTGGGGCAAAGGTACAAGCTGGGAGGAAAAACTAGTGGTTTACTTTATGAAAAATGATGGTCTCCAGAGATATATGGAAGTAAAAAGATAGGAGGTATGATTTGGCGACAGAACTGGGGGATACTCCTTTGTATCCTATATTGTATAGATAATTTTATTTGTTTCGTTGGTTTGGTAGCTCAAAAAACTCTCTTCTGTACTTCAGCATGGATAAAGCCTCAGAGCAGGACAGTTATATGTTAAATTAGTGAAATTAATAGCAATTTGTTTTAGTAACACAGAATCCCGCCAACATCTTTTAGTATTAGAATCCAACTTTACTTTAATTTTGTTCTCTTGGTTTTATTAAAGGCTGGCCCACAACACACAGGCTTGGTGCAATGAACAGTCAGATTATTTCTGACTCTCCATTTATTACAGTTTGAATATAAAATATCCCACAATGCTTATGTTTAAATTCTTGGTCCCCAGTGGTTGGTACTGTTTGGAGAGGCTGTGGAAGCTGGGAGGTAGAACCTATTTGGTGGAAGTCGCAGAGAGAAAGCCTTTGAAGGTTTTTACCTGGACCTAGTTCTGGTCTGACTCTCTGCTTTGGTCTGTCATGGTGTGAAGAACTTTTCTTCACCACATGCTCCTGCCCCTGCTCTACCACGCTTTCTCCGCCACTATGGTTTGAAGTCCTCTGAAACCATGAGCTGAAATAAATCCTCAGGTTGTTTCTGGAAGGCATTTTGTCACAGTGCCACAAAAGCTGTACAATCTGCCATCTCATTTCATCCTCACTAGTGGATTAGCCCTTGACTTAGTCTAGCCCATTCAGAGATGCCCTTCCTGGATCATGAATCAAAAGTGGAATTATACAGGGGAAGCAGAGAGGTAGAACTAATTTTTCTTAATAGCAATGTTTAAGCAGCCTTTCAGTGAGTTCCTAACTAACTTTGAGCTATGGTATCTCCAGAACTTTCTCTGGTAATATATATCACATTTTCTTTCAGTACATATATATAATGTTATCAATTTAGTGTTTTTCCAATAAATTCCCTGTCTTTCCTATTCCAGACTTAATTTCTGTTGCTTATCATCAGAGTCCTAACTGACACAAGGATATTTTAATACTCAGCTAGATTTAGTTTTAAGTGTAGCATAATCCTCAAGGCAATTGCCAATTTAAGATGGCAGCATAGAGAAATAGGGAAGAATTTAACTATAATCTCCTATTACTGAAATCCATGCAGAAAACCCAAACAGAAGCTTCATCCAACTTTATATTTTTGAAAATAATAATCTTCATATACCTAAAATGCACATACAAACAAACACACACTATAGTAGATTTTGTTAGCAGAATCTCTTTGCCTTCTCTCTCCATTCCCATTCACCTCCTTAGAGGCAACCATTTTAAATCAGTTTGTATATTTTATTCTTTAGACCTTCTGGTTGTTTTCTTACTTTCGCATAATTTGCTAATTCTACTACCTGTTTTTTTTAATTGTAAATCTCTATGACATTCTTATTGTGGTATGTAAGAATTTATAATTACTTGCACCAGCATTTTTAGTTTTATCATGTTTTATAACTATGAAAATATCCTTATTATTTATTTAATCAATTCAGAGGATATCTGATCTCCAATAATGAGGATTTTATTGTACCTAAATTTCCCTTCAGTTTTTGGTATTTGTCTTTTTATATACTTTCACATTTTCAAGGTCAATGAATTTTACACTCACCTCAGGGACCTCACAAATTAAATTTAATTTTGCCTATAAATTAAACTTAAAAGCTGGAAATCAATCTAAAGCATTCTTGTCATTAAGATCCTTCCTTCTTTCTTATCTTTCTTTCCCAAGTTCTTAAATATCACATTTTACCTGTGTTAAGTATTGTTCTGTGTTGGGCACTGTGATACTGTTCACTACATACTAATAAGCGCTGTGCTTCTTATCCAATGTTTCTTTTCTTTTTTTTTTTTTCTTCTTCTTCTTTTCTTTTCTTTTCTTTTCTTTTTTTTTTTTTTTTTTTTTTTTTTTTTTTTTTTTTTTTTTTTTTTTTTTTTTTTTTTTTTTTTTTTTTTTTTTTTTTTTTTTTTTTTTTTTTTTTTTTTTTTTTTTTGTGGTACTGGGGGTTGAACCCAAGGCCTCACACTTCCATGCTTTGCAAGTGCTAGACCACTGAGCTTCACCTCCAGCCCATTTTTTTCGTTTTTGAGACACGGTCTCACTAAGTTACACAGACTGCCTCTGGTCTCGAACTTGTGATCCTCCTGCCTCTGCCTCCAGAGCCACTGGGTTTACAGGCTTGCGCCACCGTGCTGTGCTCCAATGTTTCTTTTCTTGAAGTTGCTAATCCTTTTACCCCTCCACACCAACGCATGCATTTTTCATTTTCTTAATTCTCTGTTTATTATATTTGCTAACATTTGGATGTTGAGTGTCCCCCAAAGTCTATATGTTAAAGGCTTGGTCCCCAGAGTGGTACAATTAGCAGGTAGTTTAGACCTTTAAGAGATCTTGTGGGAGGTCTTTAGGTTACTGGGGGACATGACTCAAGGGCATCTTTGTCTTTGTCTTAGTTTTCTGGCTAATGAGGTGAGTAATCTGCTCCGTCACATGCTCCCACCATGATGTGCTGCCTTGTTATGGGATGGGGTCACTCAGTCTTGGACTGGAAACTCCAAACCCACAGCTCCAAATAAATTTTTTCTCATTATAAGTAAACTATCTCACATATTTGATACAGTTAATTAAAAAGTGACTAATAAAATGTCCTTAATTACAATTATGCATACTACCAGTTTCCTACTCCCACAACTTGATTCTCTATGGAGACCTTCCTCTTGAAAGTCTTCTTTCTTTTATTCCAGTTTAGGCCGTACCTAGCATTCATCACACTGGTGCAAACCCTTGTAGGTATAAGTATCTAGATCTACCTCTAGACTGGGCCTTGTGACTTCATTATTTAATTCCCTAGTATTTTGTGGCTGGGATTTAACTCAGTAGAGCACTGCACTGCAGTCTCTGAGGTCCGGAGTTCAATTCCCAGCACCACAAAAATGGGAGAAGGCCTGGCAATCCACTCCCAATGCAATCCCAAAACAGTCAGCCATTGCAAACCCTATGAGGGTCGCTATGAGTCAGATACTGACTCAATGGCACCTAACAACAACAACAAGTATGCTGTAGCACATCCTCAATTAACTTTTGAATAAAACATGCAGGGACACAACAGAATCTAAATTCTTCTGTGCTTATATGATTTGATGCCTTGATTCAATACAGAAATGTGTAGGTTTAAAATTATTTTACTTCACAATTGTAAGGACATTTCTCTATTTTTTTTTTTTTTAGTATCTGATATTGCTAATATGGTCAGATACCAATGGAATTTTGGCCTGTTTTTTAAAATAAATCTTTGTTTTTTCTTCCTTCTTTTCTTCCTCCCTCCCTCTCTTCTTTCCTGTTTACTTTCATTTTCTTTCCTTTCCCCTTCCTGGAAATTATAGAGGCTTCTTGGTTTTGTGTTGTTGTTGTTGATTGTGTCCTGAAATTTTACAATGATATTTTTTTTTCAAATTTTTACTTTATTATTTATTTACAATGATAATTTTTCCTGTGATCAACATTCTCTAGGCCCCCATGTTCTTTCTATTCTGGGATAACTTCATTGACTCTATGATAACTGAACTCCTTCTTTTATTCCCCCCACCAAATTCTGGAACTCTTAATTCTTATATACTGTGCTTATCAGATAAAACATTCTGATCTCTATATTCCACTCCCCACACATACTTTTTTTTTTTACTTTGTATTACAAACTTTTATCACCTTTCTTCACTGTATTTAAATAGTTTTATTGATTTATTTGGGGGATTAATGGTAACAGTTTTAATTTATAAAATTTCTTTTTGTCTTGTATGTTCTTTTTCATAGTGTCTTTCTCAAAGTATACTAGAAATTTATTTTTACATTTCCTTTTTGAGAGTACACTTTGTTTCCATTGGGGTATATTTTCCTGTCTTTATTTGGTTCCTTCCCTTTATAAATTTTCTTCAATTAATGAGCAGGTTGGTTAAATAACCATATATTTGAGAACAAAGTAACTTTGAGAATGACTTCAAATGCTGTGCCTTGGTAGGGCTTGTCTGCCAACACAATGCACTTGAAGAGATCTGGGCAGCAATGTGACAGTGAGACTGAAGTACTGCAGCACTTGGAGTGCTTGGCTTTCTGGTTATGGTACACGATTATGGTACATGATTCATTTTCTCCTGACAAATGGTGTAATTCTGGGTGTGTGTGTGTGTGTGTGTGTGCAAAAGAGAGAGAGAGAGAATATGAATATTGTGGGGAACAGACACATTCTTTTAAATCTTCATCTGAGGCTCAGCTTGCAACCTAATGTCTTTCTTTCATTAGCAATCATATTTGCATATGAAGTCTTGCTGAGGTCCTGGGTTCTGTGGGGCAACAGGTCTACACTCTACTACTGCTTCTCTTAGCAAACACTAAGGTTCCACTTCCCTCTGCTTCATCATCCATAACCTCCCATCAGCCTGCCACCTTTTTAAAATATACCGAGAATTCACATCAGCTACTGGGTGTTCTCATGTTATATTTCTTGTGATGGGATGTTGTTGTTGTTGTTGTTGTTGTTAGGTGCTGTTGAGTCGGTGTCCAACTCATAGCGACCCTCATAGGGTTTTCAATGGCTGACTGTTTCGGGATTGCCTTGGGAGTGGATTGCCAGGTCCTTCTCCCATTTTTGCGGTGCTGGGAATTGAACTTGGGACCTCAGAGACTGCAGCGCAGCGCTCTACCAACTGAGCTAAATCCCAGCCCCTTCCTTTACTATCCCTATAAAAGAGACATGAGAAAATGAAAAGAAACTACAAGCATAAATCCATGCTATGTCCACCTTCTTGAACTCAGTCCACTGATAGTAGTTTAATTATACTGAACAATTAAACTTTTGTCCTCTTCTATCTGCAAAAGAGCACTTATTAACATTTATTATAGTTGATAATTATGTATCTTTCAGGTTTTCTATATATAATTTTATAATTTTTATTTTTCACTGGCAATAGCAATTGTACCTACAAGGTATATATAGTGTGATATTTTAGTATGTTTACAATGTCCCATGATTAGATCAGGAAAACTGGCACATGTACATCTATCACCTCAGACATTTATCATTTATTTCTTTGTGCTGCAAAGATTTTTTTGTTTTGTTTTCTTTTTTGCTTTTGTTTTTCCAGTCCTGTTCAAATGCAAATTTGCCAAAATATAAGCCTCTATGATATGAATTAAATAAAATTTTATTAAAAACTACCATCATCCCTTTCCTAACTTGTTATCACAGTTGTCAAAAACTCTTTTATTCTGAGGGCTGGGCTTTAGCTTAGCTGGGAGAGTGCCACTTTGTGCTATCTGAGGTCCTGGGTTTGATTCCTAATACCCCCAAAATTTAAGAATGATGTGGCAACCTTCTCCCAAAATAATGCCAAAACATTCAGCCATTGAAAACCCTACAAGGGGGGATCTATATGAGTAGGACCCAACTTGAGGGCACCAACCACCACCACCAACTTACTCTGAGAAATGTTATAGAAGACCTCAACATAAAACCAGGAACCTTAAAACTACTAGAAATAAAGAAAGGAAACACTCTCCAACACATAGGCATAGGAAAGCATTTCCTTAACAAAACTCTAATCGCTCAGGAAATTGCACCAAGAATTGACAGATGGGATTACATGAAATAAAAAGCTTTTGTACAGCAAAGGAAACAATCAACAGAGTTAAGGAAGAGACCACTGAATGGTAGAAAACCTTCACATCCAACACATCTGACAGAGGACTAATTTCTAGAATTTACAAAGAACTCAGGAAAGCAAATCTCAAGACAACAAATAATCTAATACACAAGTGGGCAAAAGAAATGAATAGACAGTTCTCAAATGAAAAAGTTCATAAGGCTAAGAAGCACACAAGAAAATCCTCAATATTCCTGGGGCCAGGCTAGGTAGTGCACACCTGTAATCCCAGTGGCTTGGGAGGCAGAGGCAGGAGGATCGAAAGTTCGAGACCAGAGACAGTCTGCATAAATTAATGAGACCCTGTCTCAAAAACTCAAAAAGTGAAAAAATGGGCTGGGGGTGCAGCTCAGTGGTCCAGCACTTGCAAAGCATTCAAGCGCGAGGCCCTGGGTTCAACCCCCAGTACTG
>VMDO01025872.1:0-27556 GCA_007922755.1 Pedetes capensis | reverse complement strand
ATTTTCTTCTTGCCAAAACTATGAGTGATATTCTTATACTATTGGATATTTTTAATTAATTTTGACTCTAGACTCCTTTACACTAGTCTTTGCATAAAGACAATGTTGCAATGTTATTAGTGATATTTTAAAGGAAATAAGAATGATCTGTCATTACAATAATTTTTGCTGAACTGTTAGTTTTTGGTGATATGGACTTTTGGTGATATGGTGATATGGATAATTATCTTGCAACACTGATATGGTATAATATGAAAATAAAACTTCTAAGTATTCTGTATTTTCAAAATTTCAGGGGACCCAGTGATGCTCACCCCACTGAGATATTGCAATATTTATACACAATGTCTAAAAATGCTTAATATGACTGGTTTATAGTCAGCACTCAAAAATATTAGCTATTAGCAATATAATCTTTCACAAGCCTAAATTTGACCAAAATAACAATTTTAAAATCACCCATATTCTTCATTATTGTTCAGACTTTGGGCAAATATCTTAGTATCCACCTTTGGATAGTGATGATTCTGACTCTGATTTTATTTATTCTCAAGAAAAAATGTAAAATCCCTTCCTCACTTGTATTTATTTTAATTTCTATTTTCTACATTTTAGAATTTTTCAGTTCCTCCTTTTTTATGGAATTCTACTCGGTAAGCTTTGTCTAATGTGTAATGAATAATAGGAATAATAGGCCTTTTCTGTGCTTCAAAATGTTGCCTGGGGATGTTCATTCCTTTATTATATAAGTTTTTTGGACTGAAATGGTGCTGGGGAAGATATTGTATGGGATAGACTGCAGTTTCTCTCCAGGGGTATTATTGGTAGTTAGGAACTCATAATCTTGTACACTTTTACAAAAATGAAACTGTTACCAATTTTTAAATAAATTCCTACCTTGTGACACAAGGCTCAAATATTAAGTCTATAAATCTTTCATGAGCAACTTAAAATTTCTTTCTTTTTCTATTCTCCAGAAGTGAAAAACATTCTCTGAGCTAAAACTTGGTGCCTGCTTTTAATTCACTTATGCTGAACACACCTTGCAGGGAATGAAGTATTCATCTCAGTGTTTCTGTGACCTTGGGACTCCACTACACTTGCTTAATAATCTAATGTACCATGCGTGGATTGACTTCCCCCTTAGATTACATTGCTTAGGTTTGAGAGTAAACCATCAGTGTTTGTAATCCTCAAAAACATGGTATTTTGTCATTTTGAGTTAGTACTTTCAACAAACACTAACTGAACATTTGCCATGTATATATCTGTCATATGTTAATTCTTGCAAATAACGAAGTAAAGAAATAGATATTTTCTGTTTTAGCTTCTATTTTCTTTCTAAGGAAAGAAAGCTGTAGAGATTCAATAGGTGTATTTCTTCAGCATTTTAGCCTTCAGCAAGGCATATAAAAATTGCCCTCTCCCAGGCTAGCCAAAGAAGGGAAGAAGGAAGAGAAAGAAAAATGACCATCTATGCTTTATTGTCTGGAAGTAAAACACTTGCCTAAGACCAAGTCTCTCCACTTTTGGAGAGGACTCAGCAAATTGTTAAGGCTAAGTCATGTCTTTGGTAATGTCATTGTTATTTGTGCTTTTTGTAATTATTTGTCTAGCTATAAAGCAGAGAATTTGATAAATATTGAAGTTTTGTTCACCTATAGTCATTTAATTATCCACGAACTTATAAGACATAAAATGCATTGGGAGATTTTTATGTTTACTTTTGTTTATTCTTATATTCTTTGGATTTATGATAGCTCAATTCTTATTTATATTGCTGCTTACAGACTACTGTGCTAAACTTCCCAAAATATCCAGCATACATGGCTTTACTATGGCATTAACTATGTCTTATTGCATTTGACCCCCATTGTTTCTCTCTCATCTCTCAGGAAAACTATTTTCCCATATTCCTTGAAGGTCTCAGGTCTAGGCTTCTTGTCACTGTGTCCACAAATATCCTATTATTTTACTTATGGATTTAGATTTCCAAAAGCAGACTGTCCCAGCAGCTACAACTCATCTCCTTCAATGATTCATCCTCACTCTACCACAACCACTCACCCCAAAGAACTTCACCCACCCATCTTGATCCTCTGTTCCACATCTCCCTCCACCAACAAATTTCGACCTCAAACATTCCACATTCTTGCTACCACATCATACCTTTTCATTTTATCTGCTTTATTTCCTCGATTCCAAAAATACTTATAGTCTGTTGGGAAATTTAATTAACTAATTGTTTGTACCTTTTTTTCTTTCTCTCTCATGTAACTTATATCCTCATGCTGCCTCCTCATCCCGAAAGAGATGAATTTTCCTTCCCTAGCCATCAGTCCTGGCAGCAGTTTCTATGGACAGCAAGCATCAATTTTTCAATTATGTCAGTGAAACCTCTTAGAAGTAGGTATCTAGCTCCAGGTGAAGAACTTCATATGAACATGTACAGACCAGAGACTAACTATTCTTGCAAAACCCTGCCCAGACTTCTGATTCTTAGAAAATAAATGATTGTGTTTATTTTAAGCCACTAAGTTTTGAACTCCCCATGTGTCTGTAGCTTGTGTGCTGTGGGGGCTTTTGTGTTGCTATGATGCTGAAATCTATGCCGCTAGTATCTTAGATACCAGCAGGACCACACATGGTATACAGGGTTCAGCTAAGCTTCCAGACTAAGATAGTCTAGGGAAAAGGATCCGGCAGCCCACTCCTGAAACAATTAGCCATTGAAAATGCTATAAACAGCAGAGAAGCACTATCAACTGTAATGCAGGAAAATGAGCCCCTCAGACAAGAAGGAATTCAAAGATGGCTAGGTAAGAGTTGCCTACTCAAAGTAAAGTTGACCTTAATGACAGGAATTGGAGTAAAGCCCCTGAGACCACCTTTTGCTGATGTGGTATGACTCAGAATGTGGTGAAACAACAGTGACTGTCATAGTGGGGTTAAGCATAAAAAGATCTGATGTATGGCACAGAGTCGGGAGGATTTTGTTCTGTTATACTTACAGTCACAGTCACTGTGAGTTGGAACTGACTCAATGGCACCTAACAACACCAAAACTTTTGAAGTGGCTTGTTGTGTAGTAATATATTGCCAGGACAGAGGGCTATATTGATATCTTTTCTTATAAATTCTGTGATTTTGGAGTGCTGAATAACCTCTTACAATGTCAGCTTCCATCATCTGTGAAATAAATATAATAATGAGTCATATCTTCTAAGGTTATGTTGTTGCTGTTAGGTACAGCCAAGTTAGGTCTGACTCATAGAGAACCTATGTACAAAAGAATGGAACAGTCCTTGAAACTGTGCTATGCACACAATCATTTTTATGTTTAAGCCCATTGTTCCAACCACTATGTCAATACATGTAGTTGAGAGTCTTCCTTTTTTTTCGTTGACCTGGCACTCTCACAATCATGATATCCTTTTCCAGGGATTGATCCCTCCTGAAACATGTCCAAAACACTTAAGGTACAGTGTACAGTGTAGCCATCCTTGCTTCCAAGAAGCACTCTGGTTGCACTTCTAGGATGGACCTCTTTTTTCCTTGTATATGGTCCATAGTATATTCAATATTCATCTCCAACACCATAATTCAAAAGCATCAATTCTCCTGTCTCCCTTATTCAACATCCAGCATTCACAACCACATGATGTGACTGGAAATACCATGGCATGAATTAGGAGCATCTTCATCTTCAGTGTGACATCTTTACTTTTCAACACTTTAAAGAGGTCTTTTGCAACAGCTTTTCTCAATGCAATACATCTTTTAGGTTATATTGAAGGTTAAATGACAATACTCTTAAAGCCTTAGTTGTTGTTGTTGTTAGGTGCCCTTGAGTCTGTGTCTGACTCATAATGACCCTATGTAAAACAGAGGAAATATTATTGTCATGCTTCTCTGCTATTCTTAGGGTTTTCAATGGTTGATTTTTTGGGGGAGTGGGTTGCCAAGTCCTTCTCACAAGCCTACAGAACTTGGGGTTCCCACAGGGACTCTTATCCAAGTGCTAACAAGGCTCGACCCTGCCTCACTTCCAAGATCTGACAGGACCAGATGCCATGGTGGTACAGCTGCAGGCTTTAGATCAGTTAAATTGTTCATAATTATTTCTCAGTTACTGAATATTATTATTTACATATTCAATATTTTCTATCTAGGTACAGAATGTTATGTTTCCTTTTTAAGGTCAATCCTTTATTCCTTTCCCTATTTTGTTTTCAAATTATATATGAAATATTATATTACAATATATTTAGTGTGTATCTATGTGACAGTATTTTATACTTTTTATTTTATTTTTTGATCTTGTTCTTTTTTCTTTAGTCCAGATATTTTCCTCTCATTTCATGAACTGTTACTCATTCTAAACTTTCTATCTTTCTACTATATCATTTTCATTTGAAATTTGACTTTCAGATGCTGTAGGGTGGCAATAACACATCTATTAAATTATACATGGAAGATATAAATTCATTATAAAGCATATTAAATGTTTAGTTAAAAGTAGAATTGTGTTTATTGCGGGTAAATCAAAGTTAATAACTAAATGTCTATATAAATTAGCTGTTAAGCACGTAAATAAAAATTTTATTATCATGATTTATTTTTACAAATTTATGTGAGCACATGGCAAATTAGAAAGACTTGAATATTTTTCAGAAATGAATGATTCTGCATTACTTCAATTTAGCACTAAAATGAGTGAAAAACATCATGATAGAAAGGAAAGTAAGATTCTAAATGAATCTTGAGATGGAAAATCCAAAATTTAAATAAGAGGAAACCTAAACTCTTTGACACTAGCAGCTGAGTTGCAGTCATAGCAGAAAATTCAAAACAAATTTATATCTAAAACTTAATCTATACAATGTTACTTTTTATGTAGTAAGAATACATAGGACAGACTTTGCGAGTTATTTGTGAGTGATGTTTCTACTATGTAGCAGATCATCACATCATTATCTTATTAAACACTTTTAATTTTTCACAAGTTTTATACACAGATAAAGAATAGAAGATAAAACAAATTCAGAGAGATTAAGTGGCCTAGTCAGTGTGAAACAGCTAGTGAGCAGCCAAGCCAAGATTTTAAGACCCATCACATGATGAAATATGCCCCTTTTCTTCCATACTACATATTTTACTGAAAAAATATTTTCTTTCATATAGTGCTCTGAAAATTTTAAAATGGAAAGTAATCAAATAACTATCTCTATATAATCATAGCAAAATGGTATTTGTTCCCAAAGCCAACTTGAGCAAGGGCCTGTAATACTCCCTTGTACTTTACTTGACATAGAAATAATATCATTACGTACTGTATCATGATTTCAATGAAGTAGTTTAATCAATGTCTAATAATTCAAAATTTTATGTGTTAATATTTACAATTAAGTAAATGTTTTCTTAACTGGGTGTGATGGCACACACCTGTAATCCCAGCACTCGAGAGACTGAGGTGGGGGATCAACACAAGTTCAAGGCCACCCTGGTGTACATGATGGATTGCAGACCAATGTGGCATGCACACCTAGCCTAGCCTGAAACTCACTGTGTAGACCTTGCCTCAAAAATAAAAGTGTTTTCTCAGCTTATATATCAAATTTCATGATGATCTGCATTCTTAGCAAGCATTTTATTTGTAAAGATTTTGTCAGTAACTATAATCAATAAGCATACATACACATAATAACAATATAATGGAATCATACATTTGATTTATGTATATCTATATCTTAAAAATATAATTGTTCCAACATTAACAATTGAATCAGTGTAATAATAATTTTTTAACACAAATAATGTCATCAAAACCTACACAATGGTCAAATCAAATGAAAAACCTGGCTGTTTTGCAAGATACTTTGTAGGGAAACCTTGAAATATTCTAGAAGGGGAGGCTGAACAGATTGTGGCAAAATATCCAGGTATTTTAGAAAGAGGGAAAAGAAAGAGGAAAAAAATTTCCCTAAACACAGAAATTGTGTAAGTTTTTTGGTTTTTAGCAAGCTAAACCTAAGGATTTGAAATTATTTGTGTCATACACACACACACACACACACACACACACACACACACACTAAAAAATACGAAAATATATGCCAGTGAACTACATTCCGTGAACAGCCAATTTTTTTTTTTATGTTTTGTTTTTGACATTTAAGGGTAGAAAGTTGTGATGTATTTAGCTCTTAGTATCTTGGTATCTTAGAAACATGCTCTGTAAAAAGCACCGTAGGAAGAAAACACTTTCTTTAAAAAATAGGTCTGGGGTTTAGTTCAGTTGGTAGAGTGCTACTTCACACTCTTTGAGGACCCATGTTCAATCCCTACACTGCAAAAATGGGAGAAGGACGTGGCAATCCACTCCTGAAGCAATGCTGAAATAATCAGCCACTGAAAACCCTTCAGAATCTCTTTGCGTCCGACACAACTTGATGGTTCCTAGCAAGAACAACAAGAGCTGACCAGTGTCCACATACTGTATTGGAGTCAACTCATAGAAAATGCCAGTATAAAAAAGGAATTTAACTCTATCTTACTTGATGCATAGCAAGACTGCTTTGATATGCCTTTCGTATAATTCATATAATAATATCATATTATGTTTATTGTTATAACTTTTAGTTATATAATATGAAGCATACCAAGACTATTAAATATGTCTTTCATATTATGGATATATAACCTGTTAATCATTTTTGTTATATTGTGAAGTCAGATTACATTTTCATTTCTCTGCCCTATAGTTTAATTTTTTTCTATTACTTTAGCACATAATTGGAGAAGAAATCTAAGATTTTTTTACTACAAGTAAATACATAAACACATAACACATTCTTAGATTTCTTATGTTGGGAGATATGAAAGCCACTCCTAGGAAGAGAAAGGAGAGATTTCTATGGCTGAGCATGCACATTACTTCATTTGTTGTATTCCTAATAAATGGTTCGTAAGAGAAATAAAGGAAAAAGACAGTCAAGAAACATATAAGTATTTCAGTGTAAGAATCACACCTAGTAAATCTACCATACTTTATTTAAATGTTTTGCCCATTCAAATAACTATATTTAACTGCATGGCTCTCCTTTAGATGAAGAAAAGGTGTACAAGAATCTTGTTCATGAATGATCAGGAATATAAATATCTAGTATATATTTTCTCAAAACCACAGAAACTTTCATCACTCATTTTGGCTTCCACATCAAGTTCCAAATTGGCCTGGGCTTTATGTGTACTCTTTCTGCCCATCTCAAACATTGATCTTTTTCAAGTCATCACTATTTCATAATCATGTTATAAATAAAATCTCTGAGTTATCTTACAACGTTTCCCGATTTGATTCCATATCACACCATTCTGGCGGTAGAGTTTCTTAATCAACTAATAAAAATCAATTACCATATACTTCTAGCCCAGAAATCCAATGATCTCTTTCTATTCTCTAATGTGTTTCAAAGTTTGTTAATACAGAGCATATTCAAAAATTCTTCCTGAAATATGTTATTTCTCACAGCTCCATTACCTAGCCCTTTATATCATTGTTGTTCCTTTGATCTCACTCTCTGGGAATTAAAATATTCTCATCTCTAAACCTTTGTTCTCTCTGCCCATCATTATTCTCATATGAAATAAACTCTGCCATGTTCTCATTTAAAATTACTAAATCACTTTGATGGACTAGAAGGTATTTGACACCATGGTGTGGTGATTGATATGTTGCCAAGAATTCTCTTCCTGTGGTTATTCCACAAATTTGTGCCTTACATCTGAGTATTCAATAAATAATTTTTGATTTTATTAAATAATCAGGTAGATGCATTTCTTAGTATTAAGTAGAATGCCATACAGATAGGACAAATTAAAATTAGGCATGAATATATTGTGCAAGTCCTTTGTTGGATGATACACAGAGTAAGAAGACACAAGATATTAATTGTAATCATACCACTGAATTAAACTTACATTGATAATCTCATACTATCCTCTGCAATAAGGGCCATGTTTAAAAGTTTATGAATAAAATCACAAATCATCACTTATCCCTACCTTTTATACACTCACTATGTGTCAGATAGGTGCTAGATAATTGCAATAAAGCATCAATGTCATCTACCATAATTTTGTTGTGTTCATATATTAAACACCCAACTATAAATTGCTTATTGTTGTTAGGTGCCATCAAGTCGGTATTGGACTCATAGGGACCCTCAGAGGGTTTTCAATGGCTGACTGTTTCTGGATTGCCTCAGGAGTGGATTGCCAGGTCCTTCTCCCATTATTTGCAGTGCTGGGAATCGAACTCAGGACCTCAGAGACTGCAGCACAGTGCTCTACCAACTGAGCTAAATCCCAGCCCATAAATTGCTAGTGAGAATTATAAGAAATAACTTTTTAATTTAAACATCTTTTCTCATCAGTGATGATACAGATAATTTCATATATATTATACATAAGCTGTGTCTGTGTACATATACATGCATGTTGTTGTTAGATGCAGTAGAGTCAGGTCTGACTCATAGTGATCCTATGTACACCAAAAGGAAACACTCCCCAACAATGTGCCATGCCCCTGTTGTTAATGCTTCTCTGCTATTCATAGGGTTTTCAGTGGTGGATTGTTTTGCCAGTGGATTACCAGGTCCTTCTCCATAGCCTGCAGCAACTGTTATTCCCAAGCAGTCTCCCATCCAAGGACAAATCTGTCCTACTCTGCTTAACTTCTGCAGTCAGGCAGGATTAAATGCCAGGGTGCAAAGGCTGCAGACTATATATGTATATGATGAGAAATATGATTGTTATTCAGGATAGACAGTAGCAACAGACATTTTAAACCACATACAGTTACATATTTAATCTAAATAAACTTATTTATTATTGAAGATCTAGAATGCTGATACTGTACCTCTTATACTCAAGAAAAACTTTCAACATTGTCAGCAATAAACCATGAAAATATGTGTACTGAAATATGTTAAAGTTCTTGAAATGTAGTTTGGGAAATAACTTAATATTGTTTGTAATTTTATGTTGTACTTCATGCCATCTTTTTAGTGAAAGTAATGTTTTCCAAAATTTTGAAGCCATTTGGCACACTTGTTTATAAAGAATTTTTTTCTCTTCTAACTTTGAGTCTGAATATTACATAACATTAGTCAGAAGATAAATATTAATTCTGTAAATTTTTTTAGGCATTATTAGCATTTTGTTTTATGGTATATTTTCAAAAGAGAGGCAACTAATTTATTGACATAATTCTTAGCCACAACTTTAGTGCTTTATTTCTTTAAAATAAAAGATCAATTTTTATGCAGTATGTTTTATAAGTAATGATGAACTTGGCAAGATCAGGCAAAGTAAGACATAAACATAGTTCTTCCTCTCAAGGAAGTACAGCTGGGAAGACAAGAGAAAAATTAAATTATGTAATTTATAGAAAATCTCAAGGGAATAATTAAAGATATCTTGAAGTTGAGGTATTCAGAAACATTTTATTAAACCTGTTATGTGCTGGGCACTATATTAAGTCCTGACAGTATTATGATGAACAAGTGAAACAAGAGGGTAAGACACCATACAGATATGTTGGCAAATAAACTTTCTACAAATTGAAAAAAATGTATAGCAGTTCTAAGGAAATGTTTTTAAAGAAGAGATAAAAACTAAGCTGAATTTTCAAGGATAAGATGGACATAAGTCACGATAAGGTTGTTATGCTTTTCTCTTGTTAATCTATTTTATTTTAGGAGAGTATTAGCCTTGAAATTATAAAGAAAAGAAGAGAGGTTCCCAGACATGTCAATATGTGGTACAAAAAATATTCCTTGAAAGAATTCTGATACAGGGAAAGCTAAAAGTTTTTTGGGAGTAAGGCAATAGAAAAGGTCTTGTGTAAGAAGACTGAAAGAGAGAAAAACTTCTAAAAGGAAGTTGAGGATTAGTAGTGTCAGGCTTTGAATGCAGACCTGAAGCAAGTAGATTTCAGGAAATGAATAACCACAGAGGATTTTTGTGTCTCACTCTTAAACCACATGTAGTAATCAATACCTCTTCCACTCTTGAGCTTTATCTTTATTCTCACTAACATCTCAGCAATGCAAAATAGGCGAGACTGGTAAAGAATGACTTTAGGAGTAGCAGAGGTATAAAAGGGATGAGATAATTGATTGATAAATATTTTTTCTAAACTGATGTATGGTAAAAATAAAAGAAAAATATTTCTGACCCTGGAGGGTTTTCTGGAGAGACCTGATTCATTGAGAAAAGGTGTCTGACAAAATATTCATGCAATAGATGCTACACTTTTAGTATGTTTAGCTTCTACTACATCCATAGGTATTTTCCAACTGCTAATGCAGGATATCTGTCAACAAATAGATATATGTGATAATCATCAATTACTGATTATAAGTTAGAAAATTGATATTTGCTATGGACTGAATGTTTATTTTGTCCCCAGATTTCTGTGATCCCCAATTGTGATGGTATCTGAAAGTTGGTCTTTGGGAGATAATGATATTTAGATGAGTCATGAAGATGGAATCACCATGAATGCATAGGGGAGAAAAGTAGTATCTTCTCATCACCCTTTGCAAGGGTTATGGCTGATTCTCCTATAAGAAAATGACAGATTAACAAGGGAAAGGTATGATAAATGTATTTTACCAGAGTTGTACCTGATATAAGAGCCTTAAAATGGAGCCCTCCCCACCAAAAAAAAAAAAAAAAAGACATTCGGAGTATACTGTGCATATTTTATACTTAGGTTTGATAAAGAGTAAACTATCATTTAAAAGTCTGACTGCACAAAAGGGAGTGTGATCAAATGATAAACCGGGAGTATTACTGGAGATTTGCAAGGCATAGAGAGAGGTAGGTCCAAGAATCTGGCAGCAAACTCCTAGTCCTTCAATCCATCATATAAAAGAATTTATAACCAAACAGAGTATAAAATAGGTTTATTAAAGATAGTACACCTTTTAGGAATAATTATAGGTAAAACTAAGGCATCTGGAGAAGCTTAGGTAAACTTTGGAAAGGAAATTGGAAAAACTTGCATTCTTCACACGACTCAGCATAAGGAAGTTTCTGTTCACAGGGAAAGGTAAAGAAGCCAGGGAACAGGAGAATTAAGCAGGCTTTTAAAGGGAAAAAGTACTTTAGACAGACAGATAATATGGCAGGCCCAAGAGCAGGGAGAGCTTTGCACGTGGTAGCTATAGAAAGAGGAGAAGAGAAAAGGGTAAGAAGAAAAGAAAGAAGAAGAGAAAAGAGAGAGAGTGCAAATTCCCTCTATTTTTATTCAAACTAGGCTGGGCACCTAGTCTGAGGTGGGCTCGGGCCTTTGTTTTGTAAATGGATCAATGGCTTGGATAGGGTGTGGAGCTCATTTGAAAAGGTCCTTCCAGTGTCCTCAAAGACAAATGCAGGCATCTTCTTCGTGGTGGAAAGGCAGAGACAATTTAATCCCATTCCCTCCCTGTTGCCTGCTAATGCCTAAATTAATCTGCCTATCAAGGGGATTCAACAAGGCCTGTTTGTTTAGATTCTTCTTGGCATCTCTGTGTCATTATTCCTTTCTTCTGTGTATAAAGCAGGACACCTGTGTGAGTGTCTTATGACTTATTTTCAACGGAGATAAGTGAGAGAATTTTTTTTAATGGCCAACTCTCACATAGAAGGTGGGATAAAGTGCCATATATTTGAGTAGGATGGCCTGCACCCCATGAATACTGACATAAAAAGAGGAAGAGAAAATATCTCGCTCTCAGCAACATACAAAGGCACCAATAAAAGGCCACATAAGGATTTAGCCAGTAAGGAACCTTACTGAGGACACAACTACACTGGCATCTTGATCTTGGCCTTCTTACTTTGCAGAACTAGGAGAGGTAAATGTTCATTATTAGAGCCATCTGGTCTATTATATTTCATTGTAGCATCCATAACAAGTTAAAGGAGATTTTGATATTGAATTCTAATTTTTAGTTTCTTGACTCAAGAAGAGTAGTTTTAAAACATATACATATCTAAACAATATTTTTTCAGAATATACAATTTGCTTTTATTTTGTTCAACCTTTAGGAAAGGTTAATAAGCTGTCTTCATCTAGACAGATTTTCTTTCTTTATTATTTTGTCAACATATTCATCGATGTCTTTTGCTATGTCTTTTGCTATGGCTGATAATCAATACAGTAGAATATGCCATAGTGTACATACTCTTTTCTAGTTTTCTTGCCATTAAAAATCACGCTACTGGGAACATTCTTCTTTCCACATGTAACCATGTAAGAGTTTCTCCTGAATATCCACTGGTAGTAGAAGTTTTAGGATAAATGAACCAGAAGGATTAAACAAGTTAACTATCACTTTTGGAAGTAGAGCCTTATGTTGTTTTAGAAGAGTCCCAATAAATTTTTGAGATATCTCCTTGAGTGCAATATAGAAAAACCAGAACTAAGCTGTCCTGGGGCATTTGAGTATGGAGTCTTGAGGATCTGAATGTCTCAAGGAGTAGGTGTGTGTATGTGTGAATGTGTGTGTGTAACTTAGTGATTATGTTCTGCCATGAGTTAGGAAAAAGAAACGACTTTTTTAGAAAGAAAACAGAACACTAAATTAACTCTCTCAGGTAGTAAGTTAAAAGACAGACCATCTAAGTCTGTTGTGTCAACTCCACAGCATCATCAGCAGTCAGCCTCTGTCTGCCATAGGATGTGACTCCCACTGCCATTCTCAAGCAGATATCCCCACCACAGCCATTATATCTACATCACAGGAAAGAAGAGAAAGAAAAGATTCCACTGAGAACTGAGACAGCCTCTTGTGTTTTCAGAAGCCCCGCCTAGTAACTTTGACCTTTGTCACATTGGCTAGTACTAAATAACTTGGCTGCCCCATACTTTTAAGCATAAATAATATGTTTTATTAAGCTGAGTGGACTGCAACCCCAAATCATTTTTTTCTCAGTACTAGAAAGGATTGAACCTAGAGCCTCAGATGGTAAGCATGTGCTGTACCACTGAACTGCATTTCCAACCCTTTCTTTAAAAAAATAAATAAATAAAACTGAGGTAGGGTTTCACTAAATTGTGCAAGCAGCCTCCAACCTCAAACTTATAGTCCTCCTACCTCAACCTCCTGAGTATCTGGGATTACAGGCAAGCAGCATGGCAACTGGCTGCAACTCCAAAACATCTGAGGCTCTGTAGGAGAAAAGTTGCAGATATTGACAAAACAATCAGCAGAGTGCCACAGGATAAAGATATAAAAAAATAGACAAAGTCCTCTAAAATTAATTTTGTTCTATATTTAAAATCATAGAAATGTAGCATTGTAGGGCAAAAATAATTTTTTGATTCCAGTAGTCCAAATTTGCTTTGTAAAAATGAAAAGATGTGTAGAGAAGGTAAAGTTCATTCTTATGTTTTTAGAATTATTAGTGACTTAAGTATTAAGTTATCATTTCATAACTCTTGGGTAAGTTTTATTTCCACTTCCCCATGTGGATTCTCCCCTTTCTACCTAATGGGCCCAAGAGAACACATGGTATTCTCAAGTTACAGAGTTGAGGGAAGGGTTTTAAAAGAACACTATTTACTGAGTTAGGAATGTGACTTTGAAGACCAGGAAGCTCCCTGGGGATAGTAAAAACAGAACTGTTACCAACATGGAAACCCAGAAACTAAGCCATGAGGATAGAGCTACATTGAAGAAGTAACAAACACCTTTGGCAGAATGCAGTCAGCTCACTCTCTTCCACCACATTCTCCTTGTTCTATGACCAGAGCTCTCCACTGACTGAATCCAAAAAGGAAGTCAAGGGGCAAGGCAGCACATTCCCAAAATATATGCAGATCAATTTCCTTGATAAAGAACAGATAAAGGAAAGATATTAAAATACAAAGTTACAACAAATCTAGATGGCAGATTTCAATCAGCTTTATTTGCAACTCCTGTATTGGACAACAGTCCAGAACAAAAATGGTCCAGAATGTCCTGTCCTAACACAAGCACAGGTTATATAGCCAGAGAAAAGGAAGTGACACATAGAAAAGGAAGTGAGGTTAAGTTAGCCCAACTGGTTGTAGCTCAAATCTGCCTTATTTGAACAGGATTTAAATAGTGGACTGCTGGTGGTTGTCTGAGATTCAGCTACTTGTTGCAAGAGTAAATAGTCTGTTTACACATCAAATTAGGTTGCTGTTCTTTATGTATGGAGAAACTTCTAAGTAAACTTAAAATATATATATAAGGCATCTTTTGGTGAAAAAAATGCAACTAAACAATGTTGTTGTTGTTAGGTGCCATCAAGTCGGTATCCAACTCATAGCGACTTTCATGGGGTTTTCAATGGCTGACTGTTTCTGGATTGCCTTGGGAGTGGATTGCCAGGTCCTGCTCCCATTTTTGTGGTCTGGGAATTGAACTCGGGACCTCAGAGACTGCAGAGCAGCGCTCTACCAACTGAGTTAAATCCCAGCCCCAATTTAACAATAGGGAAGGGAAATAAGATTTCCAGCACTATTCCATATTCCAAGACTTTGTAGAAACACTCCCTTATTTACTCATATACCTTGCTGTTGTTGTTGTTATCTGTCATTAAGTCAGTGTCTGACTCATAGCAACCCTGTGTACAACAGAAAAAACACTATTGTTAGTGTTTCTCTGCTATTCATAGGGTTTTCAATGGCTGATTATTTTTTGGGAGTGGGTTGCTGGGTCTTTTTCCTAAGCCTACACCACCTGGTGTTCCAGGTGGTCTCCCATTCCAGTACTAACCTGGCCTGACCCTGCTTAGCTTCTGAGATCTGACAGGATTAGACACCATAGTGGTACAGCTGCAGGTTCAGATATCTTAGGAAGCTTCTAACTCTAGGTTGTTTTGGCACCCTGGATAGATACACCTTTGGTTTCTGGTTAGCATGCTATTGTTCATTTCTTCCTCTGAAGCTACCCATGCTTTACCAATTATCAACCTCTCTCTAAAGGTATTGGTTTCTTATATCCAAAGTACTTCCCTTTAGCTCCTTGGAAAATGATTCCATCATTTCCATGAGACTGTCCATCCTCATAGCTTTGCCACAGATCTTTCATGATATGAAATAACAGCTCATAGTTCTTTAGGTTTGTTTAACAAAATAAACCAGTATAAGCCAACGTAGTGTCATAGTGTATCACACTCTGAGTTTGCTCAAAGTTCAGCCCAAGTTCCTAAATGTATCCAGGAAGATACTTGGCAAAAATATTAAGTCCTTAATCATTGATGCTTTCTATTACAAAGGGACATAAATTCAAAAGGAGTCCAAGGACGCCACTATAAATCTCATAGCATTCTGTGATAAAGATAAGCCACTCCAGTATAATTGTACAACTTATGCTCTGATAATCATTCTGGGTTGGGTTAGGCTACTGGCGTATAGAATTACATGTATATCTACGAATTAAAATAAAATAATCTTACAAAGAAGCATTAGAACTTCCCACAGGCAAACTGGCTTGCAGATTTACATCTTCTGCTCAGAGAAGACATTCCCAGATGGCTGATATCCTTAAGCATAGTGCTTGCTTCCATTTTCACAGCTGTGTTTGCTTTCATTTCCCACATCTGTGTTAATCTTAGAACACAGCTGTTGATGGTTATATTGATTTATCAGCATCAGAATCTAGTGAAAATTATACTATTATTTTCTTCATGGATTTGCTACCCTAAACATATGGCTTTTTCCCCCACCAAAAGGTCATTTAGAAAAGATCAGATTACTTGGTCTTAAAAGCTGCATGTAAAACAATATTAAGTAGCCTAGCAGTCCATTATTGTTCTCAGGTATATATTTTTATCTAAGATGAGCTCTGTGATAGACAGTTGTTTGCCCCACGAAAGAACAATGGAAAGAAACAGAATCACGTATAATGGGAGGCAAATATATGATTAATATTATGTTTGCATATATTACTCAATAAGTATAGGTTAATGATTATGTTTTTCACCTTTGCTTACATTTCAACAGAGGCATGTTCTAATCATTTTTTCTCTTATCCTAAATTAAGCAAGAAAAATTAAAAGATAAATGGGAAATATGGCTGTGTATTCACAATATCAATTCATTGTCCTTTGTTATTTCCTAATATGTAATTCACACAAAACTACAGCTTTAGTATTTTCAGGTGCCCAATTTTTTAGATTCAAACTTGTATGTAGATAATTCTTACTCCATTCTAATAAGACACTCCATGCCCACCTCCAACCTTGTCAATCATACATTGTAAAAATATATACATCAGCATATTTAGAATTTCTACTTTTATCTGTATTATCTATCCATTGGTCTAAGTGAGATTTTAAAATTTGCCTGGTAGTTGTTGTACCTCTAGCTTTTGGTTTATTTTCTGGGCAGTGTTCAGAGGATTGAAATTTTCCACCATGAAGTCATACACCTTGAACATGACCTTGCTATTTTTTTCTCTCTCTCTACACTAATGAGACCCTGGGTAGCTCTTATTTAAGTAAGCTGTTTTTGTCTGCCTAGCCAAATTAAATTGATCATAGCTGACTATAGATGACCTATTATTATATTTATTTCTTATAAGTACTTTCAAAAGGCCTGAAAAAAAGTCCGTAGTTTTGTGTTGGATGTCACAATTAAAAATATTCACTATATTTTTTTCCAGTCACCTACTAGAGGCAATGACCTTGCATTTATTTTATAAATGACACTGGATACAACATGGTCAATTTCTCTGTAATAGATATAGCATGAAAAAATAACAGTGTTAAGGTCAAATACTATAGGATTTTATAAACACAAACTATAGATCTCACTATAAACTCTGACCTTGACCTAACTTAATGCCAATTACTAATAAAAAGTGAGGTTCTCAGAGACTTATTTGCTGCTTTCATCTTTTAGATATTAAAATATTACAGAAAAAACACATTAACGCAGTAGGCAGAAAAAAAATTATTAGTGACCATTTGTTTAGTTGGTTGTTCACCTAAAGATAGATGTATAACTAAATAATGCCTTGAGACATCTATTAAGAATAGTCAATCCAGTAATATTTAATGCCTACACACTTTGTGGGAGAAGGACCCAGCAACCCACTCCCAAAGATCAATCAGCCATTGAAAATCCTAAGAATAGCAGAGAAGCAGTAATAACACTATTTCACCTGTTGTACACTTACTCCACTGCAACTAACAACAACACACACTATATCCCTGATACTGTAGTAAGAAGAAAACACATCTGAATGTTGTAATTATAACTAAGTTTTGAGCCTTATATAATATCAAATATACTTTGATTGTCAAAAACCTGTTCAAATTTTAATGTATTTAAATATGTTCTGTTATTTTGTCAATACACAGGGAAAGACTCTGGGACACCCAGGAAATTCTAATATTACCCAATGAAATAGTCTAAGATGTAAAGACAGAAAAGTTTTGAAATGTTTGCATTGCCTTTGCCTTTTTTTTAAATTTGTTGAAGTTAGTGAAGAAAAGAAGAGAAAGGATAAGATTCAGTGTTAACTATCCACCAAGATTTGTATTGTGTTCTTACATGGGGAAATTTCTGTCACTTTTATTCTTTATCCAAAAAAGTAAAGAAAGGAGTATATTAATAATAACCTTACCCGATTAATTATGTTTTGAAAGATAAAAAATTAGTTCTACTTTCTTTCTGTTTTTAATATGTGCAGAAATCATCTGAGGATAAATAATAACAATATATAAATAAACCTGTATATTTACATATGTACCACCATTCTTTTCTCACCAGATCTATAAGCAGTTTTCACTAGGCTAAATGCATTTTTATATATTTGAATAATGCACAGCATTTTTTACTTCCAATTCAAATTCTAGATTATTATCCTCATTTAAAGGGACCAAATATAACTTCTGTTAGGCAGCTTGCTGTTGTGTGTATATATATATATGTGTGTGTATATATATGTATGTATATATGTATATATATATACACATACAAACATATATGTATATATTCACATATATATACACACATATATATATATATAATTATATATATATTTTGCATTTCATTTCCTGAAGAAGATATGGAAAGAATAATATTTATATTGTTATAATAGCATTTCCAAACTTAACTCTCGGCACTTTAAGTCCAAAAAATGCATACTATATTGTTGTGACATTTGCCTTCCTCTTGAAAGCAAATCAAGTGAGGGGAGAAATATATGAAAGACAACAATATGCCTGAAAAGTAGCCAATGATGCAGATTTCTTAATAAAGCAATCTGAAAAATATGCCTAATACACTGGAAATATTTTGTATTATTTCTATTTTTATATCAATGTTTAAATATATGCAAAGTTATTTATCACATCTTCTATACAGATATCAATTGGGAGAAAAGTTGAACAGATTGCTAAGGGCATCTATTTAATTTCATTAAAATTGAAGTTAATATTCAATCACAGTGGAAATACCCTGAATCTTAATGAGGGATCTTGTATTCCTTTGTGGTTCAAGTGAAGGCATCTTGTCTTCTGACTTCCAACAAAAATTCAAGGTAACTATGGTGACATTATTGATCAGAATAATACTTGCTTAGTGTTATTAAGATATTTAAATGTTTTTCCTAGACTCCACTTATGTCAATTGCTCTGCTGGATGTTTGTAATACAAACATGCTTAGGATATGGTTCTTGCTCTTTGATAGCTTTATTACCTTGATAAGTGCAAACAGATGGCACAATGCAGTTACTTGATAAAATGGAAAAAGTAAAATTACCGGGGCCATAAAAGTAAGAAACTGGACCAGGATGGGAGAGCTGAAGTGGAAGAGTGAAGGTAAATCTTTGAGAAAGTTACGAAATCACCTACATCTTGAAAGACTAACAGAAGTGACCAAGCCAAGAAGAAAGAGACGAGAATTGTAGTGAGTCATAAAAACTGCAGATAAGCCGGGCATGGTGGCGCATGCCTGTAATCCCAGTGGCTTGGGAGGTAGAGGTGAGAGGGTCACAAGTTTGAGACCAGAGGCAGTCTGGGTAACTTAGTGAGACCCAGTCTCAAAAAGTTAAAAAAAAAAAAAAATGGGCTGGAGGCACAGCTCAGTGATCCAGCACTTGCAAAGCATACAGGTGCCAGGCCCTGGGTTTAACCCTCAGTACTACACACACACAAAAAAAAATAATAATAATAAATAAATAACCTCCAGATAAAGGCATGGAGCAGAATGAATTAGCTTTTTTTCCAAAATGGAAGTAATTCAGGGTGACAAGAGAATACATAGTTCGGGGTTTGGGAATAGGAGTATGAAAGTTATGGAGTATTTTACAAGAGAGAGGCAGGGACTTCTTGCACTGCCAGCTTCTTGCAATTCTCATGGTAGGTTTGTCTTACTCTTAAGGCCATGAGAAAACTTTCAACATGGAGTTTGCATGATTTGACATGTGGCTGATTGCTATAGAAACTAACAGGAAACCGGCACAGTGGCACATGCCTGTAATCCCAGCAATTTGGGAGGCAGAGGCAGGAAGATAGCAAGTTCGAGACCAGAGGCAGTGGGTGTGATTTAGCAAGATTCTGTCTCAAAAAAGTAAAAAAAAAAAAAATAGGTTGGGGTGCAGCTCAGTGGTACAGCACTTGTAAAGCATGCAAGTGCGAGGCTCTGGGTTCAACCCCCCCCCCACATCAGTACCATAAAAAAGAAAAAGAAAAAAAGAAAGGATGGACTGGAAGGGAGTTAAACTGGAGGTAGTAAATTGCTATAATTTGTGATAAAATTTATAGGAATCTAGACAAGAAACATTTAAGAAAAACAGCATTTTATTTTCTTTAGGATGAAGAACTATATTTTTTAATATAAGAGCAAAGTAAAACAAACAATAAAACAGGCCTACAACTCTAGAAAGAAGAGAACAGTAGCAAAGTCCAAGTGTGGTGAAAGAACAGATGGGTCAGTTTAATGCCAGCCATCATTTACAAGATATGACAGAGAGATGATATCTAGTTATTCCATTATTTTGACCACAGAAGTGTAATTTGGTTTTAATAGGAGCATGGGAAGAAAATAACTCTTCTCAGAGTTATCAAGGGTCATGATGAAGGAAGAAGTGCACAAAAGGCAAGCATGGTTATTAATAATGCCAAGTCATTTTCCATGTTGCAAACACATGATAATAGAACTAACCAAAAGCAGAGTCTGATATGGCCACAAATCGAAAGATTCTGTAAGACTTGCCTGGACTACAGACTTGGCAAGCAGTGAGAATTTGTGGATGATAAAGAAGAGAGATAAAAGATTCTTTTCAGATCATGTCATCTGTGCGTTTTGCTTATTTTGTGATAAATTTACACTTTCAAGCCTTCTAGCCTGATAACTCTTTGGGTAGTCAAATGGAAGTCTGTACTATTTAGTTGCCCTTCTGCCTAGAAGCTTTGAATCCTCCACTAGAGAGATGGGGAGTAAAATATAGTCAATCAAGTGATACTACCACATTCAATTGGAGATTCAAGTGAACAGGTTTTATTGGTGGCTCAGACTGATGAGGTCAGTTTGGACACAGAGCTGGAGACATCTGTCTAAAGCTGAGTAGAGGTGAATACACCAAGATAAGTAGCCTGCATGGTAGGTCAGGAGCGTGGTTAGCCCTATTTGGCTATACCCTGTTCAGTTCTGTTTACCTAAGTAATTGAAAGGAAACAAGATTTGTTTTTGAATTGTTGCTTAATTTATGGGAGGAGGAAAAATGGAGAGAAATGAAAAAATTAGCAAATAACTAAGTTCTTAATTAGAGTGAGATCTGTGATAGTTTACCCAACAGGGAGTAAGAATATGTAAGAAAATATTCAGCTTAGTAAGTGGTAGTTCACAGCTTTTATGATGCCTGATTTATATTGTCTAAGATTGTTGTTGTTAGGTGCCCATCAAGTCATATCTGAGTCTTCATGACCCTATGTACAACAGAAGAAAACACTACCCGACACTGTTCCATACTCAACACTATTTTCAGTGCTTCTTTGCTATTCATAGGATTTTCAATGTCTGATTTTTCAGGAGTTGACTGCCAGATCCTTTTCCCAAGCCTCCAGCACCTGGTATTCCCAGGTCTTCTCCTATCCAAGTACTAACCAGGCCCCACTTTTCTTAGCTTCTGAGATCCAAAGAGATTGGACAACAGGGTGAATTGACTATGAACGTTTGTTTTCTGGGACTTCTTTATTTTCTAACAATTAAATTTGTTAACACTCAAGGTTAACTACCAGTTTCAGATATATAGTTGTTTTCCTTAATATTTAGGGACAATTTGTTTGGTTTTGTTGGGATATGTAAATCTTGCTTTGATAATTAATTTTAATCTCATATTTTATGTTCATTAAGTTATGGTTAATCATTGAGTTTCCTGAAAGAGATATTTTGCCATAAATCTATTTTATGAGGACTTAATTGAAGTAGTAGATTATTGTCTTTGAAAATGCCTTAGTTCATTATCAAATTTGTCTTTAGAAATGTCTTAGTTCATAATGAAATAAAATTTTTCATTTCTCTTAATATTATCAAGATCATTCCTGCAACCAAATTTTCTGTTCCTTATTATTCTTGTGATTATAGTTTTAAATACTAATTATTCTCCTTTTCTCTATCTCTGAGAGTTATCTACCTAAAATTTATCAACAGATCATGGCAAGAAGATATTTGGATACTGACTTAAAGGCAATGTATAGTCATTTTAATAGTGGTTTTCTAAGGACATTGTCATTAGCTTTAGCTTTAATTTATTACTTACAAGAGGGAGATTCAATAAAAGTAAATTCAAGCCTCTTAGAAGAAGGTATGGAAGAGATTTTTGAGTATCCATTCTTTGTCTTGATCTGTGGTTGGATATTTGAGTACTCTCTTCCCATACCTCTTCTTCACTGTGGGAATAGTTATCTCCATGAGGCTTACTGCTGCTTCTGCATCCATTGTCTACCCAACTGGGGACAGCATATTGGTTGGACATAGTGGGTGTTAGTATGATCTACCTCTTCTAGGCCTGGGTGGACATACACATATGCCCACACCTGAATACACACAGATGATTTTATTAACCTATGCCAGTGCGGCCTAAAGAAAGATATGGAAGAAAGGCTGTTGCATTATCAAAGCAAATAAACTCTTTTAAAACTAGCTTTAGAAAATCTGGCATGAGCCATAAAAATGATGCACAAGAGAAATCATTAAGCTTTGAATGTTTACTTCTTTCCTGAACAGTCCCTGTTGACTGGGAAATGCATGCTGTTAATTATTAAGGCATTCGTTCCTTTTGCCAATAAGCAATAGTGCTGTTTCCTTCCACATCAGAGGAAGTTAGGCAAGACACATTTATAACCTGTCTGGATGTGTTCCTTAAGATTAGATTGCCAGTTTTGGCAAACTTGGCATTCTTCACGATTAAGATGTTGTTCAGTCTTCTAAGGATTGCAGAAAACTCTTCAAGAAACAGTGATTATTATACCTACTATTCATGGTCAGAATAGGGGAGATATCGGCCTTAGGTAATATTAGAATTCAAAGCAAATAAGAATTCTGTGGAAGAATCTAAGGATGCTCCATTTCTAGGTCCACTTGATCATCTTTCCTAATTTTCTTCATTCCTGAAAATTAATACCTCATAAATAGATCATATTACTAATTGGGTTGCATTTGTCTGTTATCTTGTTTTTGCCAGCAGAAATGAACTAGGAACTGCTTATTTCTTAAGAGTAAAATAACCCTAGTTTCCTCCTTTATGTCATAAGAAAATAGCTAGAATATCCTCAGCATGATTTCAAATGGAATAGACTAATTTTTAATGGGAATCTGCTTCACATTATTTTCTTTGATTAGTAATGCCATGGTTGACTATGAAATATTCGTCCATGAATTTTTGTTCCAGTTTTAGAAAATTTAAAGAAGCTCATCGGAAGTAAGAGTTATGCATGCATCACCATTTTCCTAGTCATGTAAACTGGTAGAATTGAAGCCAGAAGTTTAAAAAAAAAGAAAGAAACAATGAAAATAAAACCGATTTTGTTTCAAATACTGTTCTTTCTGTGCTTGCTTGCTGCAGATTTCCAAAACAGTCTTCATATGAATTCAGAGATGTGAATGAGAGATCATCTGAAACTTGAACATTTTTTTCTTCTCTTTTCTTTTTGTCTTTTCTTTCCTTTCTTCCTCCATCTTTCTTTTTTCTTTCCATTTTTCTCTTTGTTCTTTCTTTCTTCCTTTCTTTTTGTCTATCTCTAATACATGCACACATACACAAACACATACACCCACAGAGAGTGAACCTCAAATATAGGTAAATGATTTATTAGAGACTACTGAGATTCTGGGGATTTAACCTGTTGTTATTAACCACAGTAACAAGTATTAAAAAATGGTGTTTAATTTGACTCTATTAATCTAAGAAGTTACATTTTCCCTCTCTACATACTATTTGGTGTTTGAGTTTTCTGTGAAGTTGTACATGAGATTAGAGTCTCTATACATTATAAAGCTTTCATTTGTATAAGGCTTATGTGGACTCAGAAGCCAAAACAAAACATTCTCTCAGAGGGGTAACTCTGACATGGGAGCCTTGCCTACTAAGAATGTACTGAGTACACATCACAGGATAAGAGCTTTAAGTTGGGAGTTAAGCTTCTAAAAATAACTCTTAAGTGCTCAATACTTTCTGCTTTTTACACAGCCTTACACAGAAGAGGATTTCCTAGGCTTATCCTGTTAGATTGCATAATCAATAGTGCAAGTTCTGGCATTACTTGTAATAGAAGGTTTTATTTGTTTGTTTGCAACTTAAAGTCATGCCTTTTTTGTTTTTTTGTTATTGTTAGGTGCCGTTGAGTTGGTATCCGACTCATAGCGACCCTCATAGGGTTTTCAATGGCTGAGTGCTTCGGGATTGCCTTGGGAGTGGATTGCCAGGCCCTTCTCCCATTTTTGTGGAGCTGGGAATTGAACTCGGGGCCTCAGAGACTGCAGCGCAGCGCTCTACCCACTGAGCTAAATCCCAGCCCAGTAATATGCATCTTTGCTGATTTGTGTAATTATTATTTAGCTGTTAAAGAGAAGATTTCAAAAATATTTTTGTAAAGTAACACCATAATTTTAACTGATCACTCATTTGTAATCTTGTGTTTGAAATAATTTTAGGGGAATGGTTTTCCATATAATTTGAATAGCTATTGATTTCTTGCATGCTAGAAATAGGTAAAACTATGGCATTGTTAAGCAACACAGATCATAATGGGTATCTTATCCTCCATTGTATGTTGTAATAATATTTTGACTTCCACTATCACTTTCAGAATGGAGATAGTTTAACCAGACCATACTTGGTTTTTCCTCTTAAATACCCATACATGAGCAAAGCATAAGGTAGCAGTTACTAAGGTTCAGCCTAAAATCCACTGTCTCTGTAATCTGTAGACCATAGGTAAGTGGAGAGATACTATTATTTACCATGAAGCCATAGTCAAGTTAATGAAACTAAGAACTTTATCATCATCAGTAAAGTGGAGATAATGAAGGCTGTTCTAGCTACCACAGTGTTGTTTTGGTAATCTCCAGTTATAATAAAATTCTTATTGGAAGATATCTATATAAACCATACTCAATGTTTTTGTTCATAGTGTTATGATCATTATTATGATTTTGTAAACATAATGCAAATAATAATTGCAAGCACATAGAGACACAATTTTATATTTGTTTGTTTGTTTTTTAATTCATAGACAAACCATATGAGACCTTGAGAAAATAATTTAGTATTTCTCATGACCTTAAGGTGCATTGTTCCTCAACTATTAGAGTATTTTAAAGTTGGGAAGTCTAAATATGTATACATATATATATATATATATATATATATATATATTCACATATACACACACATATATATTCACATATACACACATATATACATATATTCACATGTAATTTTTATTTGCTTGTGTGTGTGCATGTATATGTGTGTGTGTGTGTATGTATGGGTGCATGTGTGTGTATATATATATATATATATTTCCTCTTATAGAAATTCTGAAATTCATTTTTCTCATATAAAAAATTTACAAAATTTTTTTCCAAGTTCCTACAATTCCACCTTTCTTCTTTTCTGGGGGGTGGGGTTGTTGTTCAGGGTACAGGGAAGGAGTAGTGAATTTGAACAGAGGGCCTCAGGCATGCTAGACAAGTGCTGTACAATCAAGCCCCAGCCTTTTGGTTGATTTTTACATTTTGAGCCAGGATCTTGCTAAATTGCACAGGCTACATCTAGTGTCAAACTCACAATCCTCTCACTTCACCCTCCTGAGTGGCTGGGATTGCAGGTGTGTGTCATGGCATCAGGCATGCTTCCAACTTTCTATGAATATAAGGAAAAAGCAATCTACCACAGATAAATGTTTACTGGGTCAATATTTTATTTTATTTCAGTGTCATTTTTTAACTCTAGTAGTGAGAGCTTGAGAGCTCCAGCACAGTAGCAAATTATGCATAAAAAGAAAATTCAGAGTCTTTACTATAACACAAAAATTACAAGGATATGTTAAGTGTTAGGGGGAAATTCTACCATGATTAAAGTGGAATTTCAGAATGGGTAACAGGTGAGAGCTTGTTTTTATTATCTGTGTGTGACAAAGGAGAAGCTCTTTATACTTCAACACAAATAATCAATCACTGTGTAAGCTTCCTGTCAGCATAAACATTTGTTTTCCCTGTGGTATTTTTTCTGTATTTTAATTACGCTTTTCTCTGAAAATTACATTTTAATAACTTTTTCCATGAATTTATGTGTTTGTAGAGGACTTAAAATTGAATGTGGTCTCAAGAAATTACTATAAACATATGTGTTAAATTCCAGCACACACACTCACACACACCTTTAATAAATGTAGAATTTCACTTACAGAACTATTTCAAGTATGAGACGGAAAGCCTACTATTTATTTTTCCTTTAATTTACAGCCTTTTTATGTGTCAGCTTTTGATACTGCCTCCCATTTTATCATCAAAAAAAGGCCAAATTCTTTTCATATGACTATCATATAAATTGACCCAGCTGCAAATTATGTAGAAAAAATCTAATAACCTATTATTTCACATGGCAACGCAAATTTTATGATCTAATAATTGAAAATGAACCCCGGAGGACTATACATACAATGGAAAGACATTCTTAACTTTTTTGGTCCTTTTATGTATCAGACAGCTCTTTGTTTTCATTTAAATATTACCTTGGTTTTAGACCAAAGTGCTCAGATCTCAAATTAGCAGAGTTAAACAATTTGAGAATGCCATCAAAAGAGAGAATTTACTAACTTGGGGGATCATCACTATAAAGCTGCTTTGCTAAAGCACATACAATTAGCTTAAGCTGAATATTAAATAATAGCACTTAGAAAATACATCTTTGGTATTTTTTACTTTGTCTAGGTGTTGAGTGAAAGCTCCTAACATAAGTTATCATTTCAAATTGAACCTGTCTCTCTGTACCATCTGCAGCTTCAGTACTCTGAAGGACAGCATATCAGGCAAGGATTTCCTTCCAGAGAGCCACTTCTTTTAGAACACAGGACAGGTTGTTCTATCCTAGGTTGGGGAACAGATGAAGAGAAGTAGAACCCCTTGAGAGTATTTGGCTAATAGGAATATATAAAATTGAAGTACAATTGTATTCCCAATCTATCTTTATTGGCCTCAAAAGTCGCCAAGAACTTTTCTCCCACAGGTTCTCTTTGATGAAAACCTTAGAAAAGCTTGCTGTAGATTTCCTTAGCATGTAGGAAGTGTCCCTATTACTGATTGATATAAAACATATACTTGAAAATTCTATTATATGATTATATTCTTAAAATACTTGAAAATTCTGAATTATAATTATCATGACTTTTAGTCAGATAAATGATTAAGTGTTAAACGCCTATTATTGTTGGAATGGAGAGAGTTTATACTATGGTTCAGGTAGACCTGTGATTGAATTCTACCTCTGGCATCTACAAGTGTTGATTTGGAGCAAGTTTCTAATTTCTCTAAACTTTGCATTCCCTGCCTTTAATAACAATATTAGGTTAGGTTTTAAGACTGTTAGGAAGAGCAATGAGATGATGTAATAGTACTATGCATAGAGTAAATACTCCATGTATGCTTACCTCTTCCATTGTACCTTTTATGTATGCATATGGATATGCATACATACAAAATATATTCACAAATATTTACATATAAACATATGTAAAAACATTTTCTTATATTTACATATACAAATAGTACCCCATGAACATTTTGACTTGCTTGAAAAGGAAATTATAATTGAAAAAGCACACTTCAAATATTGAAATAATGTCTGATTTAGCGATTGTTTTATAAACAGTATTAGTGAATTCTCAGTATAAAAAATTAGCCTAATGAACAGGCCATATTTAAAAGTAATGTATTAATTTGTTTAATTCTAATTTTAGTTTTTATTTCTTTTTCTTTTTCTTTCTTTTTTTTTTTTTGTTTTTTTTTTTTTTTTTTTT
>VMDO01025871.1:0-27571 GCA_007922755.1 Pedetes capensis | reverse complement strand
GTGTTAAAAATCGACAGTGGGAGCTGGGCACATCGGTGGCGCATGCCTGTAGTCCTTTCGGCTCGGGAGGTGGAGGCAGGAAGATCGCAAGTTCGAGACCAGAGGCAGTCTGCATAATTTAGCAAGTCCCTGCCTCAAAAAGTAAAAAGAAATGGGCTAGGGGTGCAGCTCAGTGGTCCAGTACTTGCACAACATGCAAGCACAAGGCCCTGTGTTCAACCCCTAGTACCAAAAAAAAAAAAAAAAAAAAATGGACAGTGGGGGAAGTGCAAGGAAGTCTGAGGAGAAAGCTGGAACCAGAGCTCAGCAGAACAAGGGGAGGGTAGGGTCAGGTGTGGCATTGAAGGTGGAGGCAGCTACCCTGGAGGGAGTATGTTACTCATAAACTTTGAAAGACTTTTGCCTGGATGGCAGTGGCTAAGCAATTAAAGAGCTGTGGAAAGACATGACCTAATTTATTGGCCTTTCCAGTTGCCTTCTTGGAGCCAGTGCTATCCTGTGACCCCCCCATATAAGGATGAGTTTGGGTGGGTGAGAAGGGGGACTGCGGAGGACGGATTTTAGATATACACAACTGATGTCATAAAGGAGGAAGAGACACCTGAAGGCAGGTCAGAGAAAGTAGAGGGGTGGCTCCCCATGGGAGGATGGGGCCGTTATCAGACCCCTCCTCAACTCATACTTTTTCTTACATTGAGGAATGAAGCACCTATATAGCCCCTACTTAGGGGGCAAATTTCAAAAAACAGAACTCATACTCTGCTCCTGGTGACCCCCCAGGGGACCTTCTAAATGCAAGCTCAAGTATAAATGTTGCAATCCAGCCAGCAAGTTAGACCTACCCTCAAATACCCACATCGCCCAAAGTCATTTTTATATACTTTCATTGCATCTGGGAAAAAAAGACTAGAACCACTCAACAGTGCACGTGAAGATCTTCTGCACTCTCTGGGGGGACTCAAGGAAGCCAGTTCATAAGGCCAGGATCTAACCACAGCATCTGCCATTACAGCAACCCACCCTCGCTGGGCAGTAAAATAAAACAAAAGCAACAGAAGTGAAAAGGGATTCCTCCAGTTGCCAGACTAAACAGCTCCAGGGGCAAAAGCTCCCTGTGATCCAGCCAAACAATGGTAAAGAGGAAAAGTACAAGAAACAAGCTTTATTACATTGATGTCAGGTGCAGCCCTTTCAAGGGTCCTTTGCCCCAATGGCAGGGCTTCCTGAGAGCTCAACAGTCCCTCAACTCACACAAAGCGGAGGTGTGGAGGAAGGGTGGGACAGGTGAGGTTTGTGACCCAATGCTCAGGGGCCTGGATGGCATCTGGACGTCCACACTGGAGTCATGTAGAGGGCTAGGATTTACCTCAGTTGGTAGAGCACACGCTCTGCAGACTCTGAGGTCCTGAGTTCGATTCCCAGCACCACAAAAAGGGGAGAAGGACATGGCAATCCACTCCCAAGGCAATCCTGAAACAATCAGCCATTGAAAACTCTATAAGGGTCACTATGAATTGGACACAAATTGATGACACCTAACAACAACAAGGGGGCTTTGGAAAAGAAATCCCATGCCAACCTGGTCACAGAGAAGTTAGGCCGGAACATCACTGGTAGTTTTCAGAATTCCCTGGATGAGTGTCGTTTCATCCTACGCTGACAATCTCTGTCTTAACAGAACCTGTGGCCTAGGACCTGTCCATCATCGATTCCGGGTAGATACATCAGATGCATCATCCACCTTAGTGCACAGGGGGCGCACTGATGGGGGATGGAGAGACAGCAGAGGAAGCGGACGCACATCTCCCCCCACAGGTGAATCTCAGTGCACGCGACGCCGGCACTGCAGCACCACCGCTGAACTGGGCTGCAGCCCCTGCTTAGCAAGCCCAGCACTAAGATCCCGCCAGGAGCTGATCCGGAGTGGATGCCTGGCTGTAGGGCGGCCCATCCAACAGCTGCCTCGAGATGCAGCCTGAGGACATCACAGTCCGACCATGGGGAATCAGGCAGCTGGAGAATGCAGTAGTGTGATGGGCCGGAGTCAAAGGCATCCCAGGAGGAGGAACATGGGCCGTGAGAGGTGAGCAGAGTGAGTGGAGGGTGCCTAGAAGAGATTCGGTTCCCTAAGTCCTTCAAATTCCAGTGCCGGCCCTCCTGTACGCTTTCCACAAAGCCCTCTCTACCTAAGGGGCCCTGGGTGGGACTTTCTTCATTTCCACCTAGAGATCTTGCCTCTTGCATGCATGACAGAGACAAATCACAGTCCCTTTCTGGGAAGAACACCCAGAAAATAGCAAGGCAGAGATAACCAGCAGGACAGAAAAGCACCAGCAAGGTAGGGTAACTCCCAAAGGTGCAGAAGCAAGAGAGAGTATAAAGGAGCAAAAAATCGGGCATGCGCAACAGCAGAAGATAACGGGAAGGAAAATTCGTGAGAACTTTTAGGTAGGGAAGCAATATATGAACGGGCAACAAGAAAATGTAGACCCTAAAGGATGGCAGAAGAAAACCACAGAGACAGAAGAGAAAGGAAAGGAACAATTGATTGTCCTTCCTCTGCTCTGCTCTGTGCTCCTGACATGACCTCTGCAGGCTGGATTCCCCAGGATCTCATAACCTGCCCAGCAGTTTCCAACTGGGTTCTGCCAGCAACTGGCAGGACATTAAAGGGGTGAGAAGAAGGGGAGCCTAAGGCATTTATCCCCCTCCACCTTAGGCAGAACTTCTAGAAATAACCATCTCTTCCACATTTCCAAATCTCCAGTCACTCCTGCAATGGTTCTCACTTCCCTTGGGGGAGCTCATCCTGGGTGCTTGGATAACACCACGCAGCTCCCCTTGTCTCTCCAGCCAGGGGGGTGCCACAGCTGGTTTATACTGTCTCACAAAGGCAGATGGTTAAATATGCAGGATTTTTGTAAGCTGGTTGTTAAACTGTTGCTGGCTTGAAGTTGGCCAACATACCAAATCAGATCCCCCCCATGCCAAGAGAGCCAGATAACAGCACACCATTGCTTCCAGACTAGAGGCACTACAGCCTTCCTGCTACCGCCAATCTGGCTCGCCTCACTGTCCCGATTGTTTTCTCTGCTTCTTCTTGTCACCACGTACCCCATTTACTGTCCTACCATTTGTTTTCAACATAAAGGCAGTTTCTGTTTTCCTGGCTGGACCCCAACTGATGTGCAGACAATGATCTCCTAACAAGGGTTCCAGGGGCCCGTGAGAAGGAACTATTAAAGTCACAACATGTTAAGTTTTATTGTTTGCCTGCTGTCCAGTCTTCCTTTTAATTGCTTATCCTTATGATTAAGTAGTTTTTAAAGCAATTAATTTTGTTATAAGTTAAAAATTTATCCTACCTTGTTAGGAATAGAACTGTCTTTGCTCAGCTCTCATACCACAAAAACGCATACAGAAGACTTTGGTGATCACAAATTGTGCGGGGATTTCATCCCCCCCCAACCCCCAACCCAAGCAATCAAGCTAGCAGTTCTGCAGCAGACACCTGCTTTGTGTCCTCTACTTTAGTGTAATTCTGACCCTACCTACCTGGAGATGGCATCAGATCACACAGGCTGAAGGATTTGGTCTCCAAGACTCGCTGGCTCCAGATGTCAGTGGCAAGCCCCAGCTTGTTTTACCTGTGCTTTTGACCTCTGGCTATAAATTGTTTTCCCACATCCTCCTCCCAGGGTTCGATTAAATTGCTCAAGTGGCTCACCAAACTCAGAGAAACATGTTTACTGGTTTATTATAAAGGACAAAAGATACAGAGGAAGTGATGCATAGGGCAAGGCATGTGGGAGGAGCACAGAACCTTCTCCACCACCCTCCAGGGACCTCTATGTGTTCAGCTGTCCAGAAGCTCTCTGAACCCGGTCCTTGATGGTTTTTGAGCACAGATACTCAGCCAAATACTTTGTAGAGAAAGGTTCATAGCCACATTATTCACAATAGCCAAAAGATGAACCACCCAAATGTGTATCTACGGATGAACAGATAAGTAAATTGTGAAATATACATATAATAGAATTTTATCCAGCAATGAAAGGAGCCAAGTACTGATATACGGTATAATGTGGAGAAACCTCAAGAACATGCTAACAAAAGCAGCAAACACAAATGGCTACTTTCTTTCTTTCTTTTTTCTTTTTGGTAGCACTGGGAGTTGAATCCTAGGTTTTGTGCACTGTAGGCCAGTGGTCTACCACTGAGATGCACCCTCAAGTCCCTTTTATTTTTTACTTACAGACAAAGTTTTGTAGGTTGCACAGGCTGCCTGTGGCCTCAAATTTATGATCCTCCTGCCTCAGCCTCCTGAGTTGCTGGGATTACAGGTGTGCACCCAGGCGTCTGGCTGAGGCTACATTTTATACAACTTCATCTATAGGAAATACCCTAAATAGGCAAACCATAGGGACAGGAAGCAGATATTGGTTCTAGCAGCTGGGGGCCAGTAGGAAAGATTAGCAACTGTTGAAAGGGCTCTATTTTGGGGTGACGAAAATGTTTTGGTACTAGAGAAAGTAAGTGATAGCACAACACTGTGAATGTACTAAATGCCAATGAGTTGCTCACTTTAAAGTGAATGTTATATGAATTTCATCACAATAAAAAATATTTTAAAAGAGTAACTGTGGAGAGTTCTGGTTGCAGGTAAGAGGGAGGAAGCAAATTTCCCTGTCTCCTAGAGAATTAGCCATAAAACTGGACACAATGCATGGAGCAGTTGTGTGGGGGACCTAAGTAAATAATAGTGTGCAAACTGTGAAAGAACAAAAAATTCTACTGAGCCAGCAGCGAATTTATTTATTTTTCCTCTACTGAACCCCAAGTTAGTGTCATGAGAGATCCCCGCTCAGGCTTACAGAGCATATGCAGGCTGCTTCTGGCCTCAAACGCACAATCCTGCCTCTGCCTCCCAAATTGCTGGGATTACAAGCAATTCCCACCACGCTCGGCTCTTTCTCCCTTTTTTTTTTTTTTTTTTTTTTTTTTTTTTTTGCAGTTCTTGGGGTTGGACTAGGGCCTTGTGCATGCTAGGCAAGTGCTCTACAATTGCACTGCACCCCCAGCACCTTTTTTATTTTTTATTTTGCGACAAGCCCTCCCTAAATTGCACAGGCTGCCTCTGGCCTCATACTCCTGTGTCAGGCTCCCTAGTCATTAGGAATACAGGCATGTGCCACCACACTTGGCTCATATACATTTTGTTTATTGGTTTGTTTTAAAATCTTGAGACAGGGTCTCCCTAAGTTACACAGGCTGCCTCTGGCCTCAAACCTGTGATCCTCCAGCCTCTGCCTCTTGAGTTTCTGGGATTACAGGCATGCGCCATGGTGCCTGGCCTCATATATACATTTTTAAACATAAATGGTGGTCAGCAGTTTCTCCTGTGTAGGCTGATGCTACAAATTGTTCTTTAATATCCATTGTCATTTTCATTAATAATAACATCTCCAACTTTTAGCTGGGCACATGACTACTTAGAATTTTGTGTTCTCTATTTTCATGGTCAGTGGAAATAGCAGCAGTTTTATAGTGAGAGGATTTTGGTTGTGGTTTTGTTACAAACTGGACAGGCAGAGTGAGGAAGTCACTTCAATATTCAGAGGCTTCCTAGCTTGCCAGTATCTTATGCAAGACTATCTTATGCAAGATACTGTCCTCTCTGTTTCCTCTGAGAGTGGACATAAAATATACCTTATGTCTTCAGGCTGTTGTGAGAATTATGTGAGATGACGCATCTGAAGCGCTTAACATGGAAAAAGTGCCCTCAATATGCCAGCCTCCATTACAATTACTGTTATTGTTACCTTTGAAATAGAATATAAAAATTCTTGCTTCACTGGATTTAGGCCAAGGATAAAAACAAAAAGATATGAATGACTTAAGAAGCTAAAGGAATTATAATGTCACAAAACCTAAAAAGGGTACTGCTTCCCAATCTTGGGATAGAGAACTATATTATGTAGTAGCTCTTTGTGTATTGACAAAAGACAAATCCATGGGAATAATTGGACAAAAAAGTAGATCTGCAAGAAAGTCCCCCCTTGGTTTAAACTACTAAACTAGTTGGATGTTGTTGGGAAGTGGAGACACCTCCAGTTAATCTGATAATTTACTATATATCAGATCATTCAAGCCTGCTGGGCATGCCTGTGACCTCCAGGCATTTTTCTCCTGGTTCTTTTACTAGGCCACACAGCAATGCTAAGGTGAGTTACATTTGCATGAACATTATACCTGACAGGTTCCACTACCAGTGAAAAACTTTTCATAGACTGAGCGACTTATGGCTGAATCTGGTTTTGTTCTCTGCTATATCCGTAAGACCCACACAATAGCCGGCAGTACATGCCCAATCAATAGACATCCGGTGTCTCTTGAAACTCATCTCGTAGTCAGAGGCAATTTTCACCCAGGCTGGAAAAGAGGGCAGACAGAAAGCCTAGAAGAGACAGCCAGTATCTGGCTTTTCATCCCTGCAGGATATTGTAGCTTCCACTAACTGCTGACCATTTCATGACTTTGATATATACAGTACCCTTCAGAACTGTGTTGCATCTCAAGGACACTGGTGTAGATCAATCAGAAAGGAATAAATTCTTCCTGGCCTGTAATCATTCCAGTGAGCAAAGATGGTCTAAATCTAGACATTCCATTTTTCAACTTGATCACCAACCACTGTAACAACTTACACTTTGCAAGTTTTCTACAATAGGAAAGTAAACCTTTTTGATTTATTGATATTCTTTGAGCTGATGAGGTGATATAATCTTTCAGCACTCTCTGTTTCAGAGTTCCATTCTTGAGACTCAGTGATGGAGGCAGGGAGGTGATGAGGGGATATTTAGTTATGACTTTCAAAGACTTGTAAAAAGTAAAGTGCTTTTCTGATTACATTTGTGTCAGAAATATATATATATATGTGTGTGTGTGTGTGTGTGTGTGTGTGTCTATATATACACACATTTATGTGTATGTATGTATACATATACATCCGTGTATATACACACATACACACACCTATACACATATACATTTATATGGAAAAAATAAAGGTTTTGGAGCCAGATAGATTTGGGTTAAAATTCTAGCTCTGCCATTTGTGAACAGTGTGACCCTGGGTAAATTCCTTAATTCTGTCAGATTTCATTTTCTCTTCTATAAAAAGCCATTAATAATACTTACTTGAAGGAACAGTTGTATTATTCAATGCTCGTGGGTAAAACAATTTTGAGATAGACTCGGATCTGAATTCTGGCTCTGCTGCTTAACCAGATACTCAACTCTTGCTAAGTTGTTCCCTTCTCTGTGAAATGGGAGTTAAAGAGGAAACCTAACAAGGTTATCAGGGGGATTACTTAAATCTGTATCACATGTTGAGTACAGTGCCCAGTATATGGTATGGGCCTAATAAATGTCAGCTGTTATTATTACCATAATAATTACTATTATTATCTAAAAGGCAGCACTTCATAAATGTTGGTGTGGCCCTCTCCCTCAGTCACCTATTAATGGGAAACACCCAAGAATTGGCCAACTGGGTCACATGCAAGCCCTATCTTTATATATACTGTTACACTGCTCACTAAAAGGCTTGAGGTCAACTTACATCACAAACATGCAGAATCTGTTTCATTCCAACCCTCACCGACAATCTTTTCTGTTATTTTAAAAAGAGCAACGTGGTATCTCGAGGTTATATTATTTCCATTTACTACTGTGAAAGTGAACATCTTCCCACCTGTGCTATTTATTGCTTGGCTATTTTTTAAGTTTGAATGATTTATTTCTATCCTTTGTCTGTTTATCAACTTCAATCTTGATGGCTTTCCTTTTTCCCCTCCAGTACTAAGGTGTTGAACCCAGGGCATGCTAGGCAAGTGCTACTCCACTTAGCTGCACCCAACCCCTTTCTTGTTTCTTATTTTGAGACACAGTCTTGCTAAATTGCCTAGGCTGCTTCTAGTCTTGAACTCATGACCCTCCGGCCTCAACTTCCTGAGTCGCTGGGATTATAGATATGTGCCATGGTGCCCAGCTTAATAATTTTCTTAAAACGTTAAATAAAAGAGCTTTCACATATTAGAACCATTAATGATTATATTCAATGAAAATACTTTCCCAGTAAGTTGGAGCCAAGGAGATCCGGTATAGATGAGGGAGATGGTGGCATTTCTGTGGGTGGGGCTGCTGCCTCCTGCATGGGGAACTCAACAACTGTCACAGCCTTAACAACCATGTCTTTACATCCCTGGACCTGTGTGACACTGTAGTCCTGTACTTCTAGCTGCAGAACTATCTTTCTTAGTTGTCTTCTAGACATCTCAAGTCTATCAGACATAACTGAATTCATCTGATGTCCTCCAACCAACTTTCCTTCATTTTTTCTCTTATTGTCCTAGGCAAGAGATCTTGAGGTTGTTTCTCAGTATAGGGGAAAGGCCCTCAGTCTCTCAGACAGGCTTGTCCAACTGTCTCCAAAATTACACTCTTCACTGATATAACAAGTCATGTGTCCTAATTTTTGGCTTGGACAATATGATGATCATACACATCAAGAGAATGAGAAGAGACAGCCAAATGGATATGTTATTTCAGGCCCTTTCTGAATGCCAATATCTGCTACTAGGACTGATGAATGTGAACCTGAAGCAGATAACTTCTGGAGGGATCTCATGGAGACTGACATGCAGATTTGGGGATTTATTTCATGGTAGGAGCCGGGAATTAAACAGGCAAATGAAGTACTAGAAATCACTGCTTTTGGTATTTGGTCCAACCATCTACTTCCCTTAAAGTGTTTTTACATTTTAAAGATGACATTTCTCAGATGATTTGGACAATTATTTTAATGGTTTAATAGTTGCAATATTGATTTTTGTCTTAGCATTCTTGCTCTCTTTGTTGATGCTTCACTTGGGGTGTAAGCATCATGAAATCAGAACACCTAGCCCAAAGGCCTTTGCCATCTATGTGTAGATCTGATTCCCTCTAAAGTCAAAGAAAGTGGCCATCATGAGCTGCTGCAGAGAAAACATTACCGGAGGATCCTGTCAATGTAAAAGGCCAAAACTCCCTTGAATGAAAATTAATATATGCTATGCCACTATTTCTAAGGTTACATAGTTCGTGAGAACCCAAGTTGATATCCTAAATGGCAGCTTCCCTCCCTCTTGTTATTTCCTAATTCACCCATCACTTTCCCCAAATATACAATGAGTCACTTAAGAAACCCCATCTACTTCAGAGACAAGAAACCTTTTAATACTCAGGTTTAGGGCCTCAAGAATATATAATGCATTGAAACTCAACTCCATGAAGTCCTAAAGTTCATCCCAGAAGGGCGTGTGCCTGTGCATGGCGCGTGCCTGTGCATGGCGCACGTCCATATGTGTGGATGCATGAGGGTATGGACACTCTATCCCAAAGGACACACTTTTTACCCTGTTCCGTCACGGTGGTGGGATGAAGACTATTTTTCCAAAGAGAGAGTACCATAGTATGAAATCCATATCCTCAAACTTCAAGTGTTATCACTCCCCCAAAAGTCATGTCCAGGGGGCAAGAATGAAGACAGAGCTTTGAATCCAGCATATTCTAATTGTTTCCACAATGACTAACTAGGGTTTCCTAAATTGAAGAATGTCCCCTTGAAGATTTTGGAGCGGGGCCTGGACAGACAGGGATGTCTGGAAGGAATTGTGAAGACAGAGCTTCCAATTCACCAAGCAGTTGACTACACACAAATCGGCCTTCTAAAGTCCAGCTGATGCCACCACACACCGTACCCTCAGAGTGGTGCCCCGATCCCCTTCCACACCGAACCAGAGGTGGCCTTGGATGGATCTATTCCAAGACTGGCGAAAAACTGATTCATACACAGCCCAGGTAGGTATCCCTGAATTTCAATGTCTGGTAACCAATCCTTCCCCTGAAACACTGCACCTTAAGATCAGCGGTGAAGTTCAGTAGACACTGCCTCCCCACAGCGCCATGCACAGGGAGACCCCCCACTGGACCCAGCCCAGCGCGTCCAAGTCCGGTTCGCCCACCCTTGTCTCCCGAGCCCGAGGTGGCCCCCGTCCCCAGGGCGCCGAGGAGACACTGAGCTCCTACAGAACCGGGCCCCCCTGCGGCCGAGCGTCCCCTAGTGTCCTGATCCTGGGACAATCACCTCGCAGGGCAGCCGCGTGGGACCCTAGCGCCGGGAAACGCGCTGAAGGACCCACGGCACCAGCGTCCTGAGGGACCCCTGACTCACAGACGGGCGGGGCGGGGAGGCCGAGTCCACAAAGGACCCCCCCACGCACCCGGGAGTCCTTCACCGAGCCTCTCGGCGCTCCGCGAACGCTCCGCGCCTCCCCCGGGGCTCCAGGAAAAGTCGCGCTCCCAAGACCCCGGGGATCCGGGAAAGGAGAGAAGAATTTGCTCTGTACCTGATCCTGTCCTTCTCTGCCCTTTGTAGTTCCTCATTTCTTTCCAGCACCTGAAGGATCTTCCTGGCTTCTTCCTCGTTTAAGAAACTGAGGTCAAACCCCTGGGGAACTTTCGTCATTTTCTCTACTATGTGTGAGGTACACCTGAGTTCCCTGGCGCCTCCTGTTACAATGACATTTTTTTAAAGATACAGAACACAAGTTTCACGAACTTGATCCCATAAACAATAGTGAGTCCGTCCCTTTGAAAATCTAAAACCACAAACCTAGGGAACGGCCCACACTTCCAGGGCTCATTTTGGCAACACCTTAATGACATGTTTCTTTCAGCCTGTCCAACCGAGATGCAAAATCAATGACTAAGTGCAGAGAAGGAGCCAATCCCATTTCCAGGAGGGCGGGTATTGCCTGGTCTCCTCCCTTCCCCTCTACCCCACCCCCTATCTGACTTGTTAAACAAACAAGCCTACCTAATTCTGCCTCTAAATGAGGAGGCCTGGGTTTAAGGGTTGGTCCCAAGTATTTGCTTTGGCGGTTGCTGTTTGCTATAAGGACCTGAGTCCGACTAGTAGGAGTGAAAAGGAAAGCGATTCCTAACTAATAATCTTTCGATAATTAAGAGCTCATAGGAAACAGAAGTTCAAGTAGGAGCTTTAGAACTGGCAGAAGAGTTACCCTATTTGAAAGGCCAGACCAGCTAAACTCACATCACAGGTTTTGAGGGAGGGTCCTGTCAAAAGGGCTTAAATTAGTGTAGCCTTGGAAATGAATTCTTTGCCAAACTTCCCATCTCTCTGGAGCACACACCTGTTCCCCAGTGACCCACAAAAGTCATTCTCAGACTTTGGAAAGCCAGCAGACAAAAATAAAATAAAAAATAACCCTGTTTATGATATTTTAGAAGACATACCTGGGGCAAAGGCTGGTAGAAAGTGCCTCTGACTAAAGCAAACTGTAATCCTATGAAACCACAGAAATCGCTTTTCCTAGAAAGTCAGTCATTCCACAGTGTAATAGTGTATGATAGTGATATAAAGTTGTTGCAGTATGTGAAGAAGTATGCCTAGTGAACCCACAAGAATGATCTACAACAGAGGGGCTTCTTCACGTAATAGAATATTTCTGCTGGAGGTAAAAATATTCCACTTATGCTACTGTCCCTAAGTTAGAATATTAACTGAGCACCAATAACTATGCTGTTGGACTAGACTAACTTCTAGGTCTTGTTAATACTATTAAACTCATTATTATTTATGAAAATATGCCAGTGTTTAATTTTATGTTAAAATAATAATAGTAACATGATGGTGTATATTATACCTTTTGGTCCAGGGGTTGACTATACAGACAAACTTTTTAACTATAGCATATTTCAACTAATGTCATATGGGAGGAAATGCATTTAACATACTAAGAGATACAAACTAAGAAAAGTCTCAGCAAGATTGACTAAGAAATAGTCACATATATTTCCAACCATACTAGATGCAATCCAAGCTTATAAACATGACTTATATAATAGATGCCCTTCGACTGCTGGTATTTTTTGTTAAAACCTGAAGTCCTGGAATTCAATTAGTAGTTTTTCTCTCATCTGAATTCTTTTAATGTCAAGACTTTAGACATGATAAACAGCAAAAGCTATGAAAACTGCTCTTTCTTCCCTTTGGTATAAATATGTGAAGACAAAACTACAGATTCTTTTCATTTCTCTGCTATTTCTTTTGAAGGGTTGTCCAACTGCAATTATTGTTAGGTGCGGTAGAGCTGGGTCCAACTCATAGCGACACTATGTACAACAGAACAAAACACTCCCTGATTCTGTGCCAGGCACACGATCTTTTTTATGTTTAAGTCCATTGTTGCAGTGACTGTGTCAGTCCATATAGTTGAGGATCATCCTTTTTTTCATTGATCTGCCACTCTCCCAAACATGATGTTCTTCTCCAGGGATTGGTCCTTCCTGACAACATATCTAAAATATGTCAGACACCATCTAGCCATCCTTGCTTCCAAGGAGCACTCTGGTTGCACTTCTTTTAGGACAGATCTGTTGGTTCTTTTTGCAGTCCATGGTATATGATATTCATCTCCAGCACCATATTTCAAAATCATTAATTCTTTTCCTGTCTCCCTTATTCAATGTCCTCACCACCATATGATGTCAATGAAAATACCATGGCATGAATCAGGTGCACCTTCATCTTCAGTGTGACATCTTTACTTTTCAGCACTTTAAAGAGGTTTTTTGCAACAGCTTTTCCCAGTGCAATGCTTGATTTCTTGACTGTTACTCCCGAGGGAGTTGATTGAAGAAGCAAGTAAAGCAAAATCTTGGACAACCTCAATCTTTTCTCCATTTATCATGAAGCTGCGTCCTGGTCCAATTGTCAGGATTTTTGTTTTGCTGACTTTGAGGCACAATCCATACTGAAGGCTGTATTCTTTGATCTTCATCAGTAAATGTTTCAAATCCTCTTCACTTTCAGCAAGCAGAGTTGTGTAATCTGCATAATGCAAGTTGTTAATGAGTCTTCCTCCAATCATGGTGCTGCGCTCTTCTTCATAAAGTCCAGCTTTTCAAATTATTTTCCCAGCATAGAGATTGAAGAGGTATGGAGAAAGGAGACAGCCCTGATGCACACCTTTTTTGATTTTACAGGCAGTGCTTCCATGTTCTATTTGAATGACTGCTTCCTGGTAAGGATTCCTCATGAGTACAATTAAGTGCTCTGGTATTCTCATTCTTTGCAGTGTTACCCAAATTTATTGTGATCCACACAGTCAAATCCTTTGCATCTTTCTTGTATTCTCTGCTCCTCTTCAATATCCATCTGATATCAGCAATATGTCCCTGGTTCTATGTTCTCTTCTAAATCCGACTTGATTTTCCAACAGTTTCCTGTCTATATACTGTTGCAGTAGCTTTTGAATTATCTTCAGCAAAATTTTGCTTGCATGTGATATTAATGATATCATTTGATAATTTTCACATTTGGTTGGATCCTCTTTCCTGGGAATAAGCACAAATATGGATCTCATCCAGTCAGTTGGCCAGGTAGTTGTTTTCCAAATCTCATGGCATAAATAAGTTAGCACCTCCAGTGCTGTACCTGTTTGTTGAAATATCCCAATTGGTATTCTATAAATTCCTGGAGCCTTGTGTTTCACCAATTCCTTCAAGGAAGCTTCCATTTCTTCCTTCATTACCACTGGTTACTGATCATATGCAATCTCTTGAAATGATTGATCATCCACCAATTCTTTTTTGTATAAGGACTCTGTGTATTCCTTCCATCTTCTTTTTATGTTACCTTCATTGTATAATATTCTCCCTGTAGGACTCCTCACTATTGCCACTCAAGGCTTGAATTTTTTCTTCCATTCCTTAAGCTTGAGAAAAACAGAGCATGTTCTTCCCTTTTAGTTTTATATCTCCAGCTTCTTTGCACATTTTATTATAATATTTGATTTTGTCTTCTCCAGCTGCCTTTTGAAATCTTCTGTTTAGTTCCTTAACTTTGTCATGTTTTCCTTTTACTTTAGCTGGTCAACATTCAAGGGCAAGTTTCAGAGGTTTTTTTGACATATAATTTGGTCTTTTCTTTTTTCCCTGTTTTTTAAATAAACTTTTGCTTTCTTCATGGATGTCTCTGAAATTATGTCACAACTTGTCTAGTCTTTGATCATTAGTGTCTAATGCATCAAACCTGATCTTAAGGTGGTCTCTGAACTCAGTTCAGGTATACTCGAGATCATAACTTGGCTCTCAGGTGCAATGTTGTTGTTTATAAATAACCATTTAATGTGCTTCCTCTTAAGGTTTATCAGATTGCTCTCTTGAAACACAACTCCTTGCATCCTGCATCCATTTCCAGTGGAGGCATTCATTCAGGATTATTTTGACTTTATAATTTAGAAGTATTTTTGCTCATTCTTTCATTCAACAGCTATTTGTAGGGCACCTTCCAGGTGCCACACACTGTTCTAAGACTATTCTAAACCTCTCCATTCTAATTATCTTTTTAGTTTAATTTCTACCAAATCCCTGCTTTCATCATTTGAAGCCATTATTTACCCTTACCTCCTACACCTCTGTTTTTGAAGAGTGTTTGGATAGTTTTACTTCAAAATGATTAATCCTATTTATATGAATTTCATCACAATAAAAACATTTAATCATTTATCACTGGTTTTGTCCCTGTTAATAAAATTGTAAATCTACCCATGTTCAACCCAGTAGTCTAGAGAATAGTCCTAACACATGCTCAGTGCATCAAGCAAATGCCATTATTAACTCAGTCTTCCCAAAGCAGGAGGCATAGGTTCCATTCAGCAGACCAGCATTAAGCCAAAAGAGCTGTAAACACTTGCAAGACACAGCTCCTCTGCCATGATTTACAGCCTGCTTGCTCCATGTGACTCCAAGTGGATCTCCACCTGTGGGTGGAGAGCAGCTGCTAATAAGCACCTCATAGCCACACGGGGCAAGACTTCTTCATGGACTAATGTGAAGGAAGGAAACATCTAGGAGGAGCAAGTGAAGATTTCAGAGATCTGAGGGAAGAGATGAGTAGGATCGTGGAAAGATGTTGGGGAAGCATACATGCTATTATGAAAAAGAAATATACATTACAGAGGTATCTAGTAGTCCTGGTCAGAAGAGACAGACTGATGGTAGTCAATCTGTTTTAGACTTTTGGAAGTAGGCAGTTATTTTTATTACATTTAATTGAAGAAAGAGCTGGAATTGTTTGCTGGCTAAAGAAAGCCTGTTTTCCTTTCAATTCATCCTCCCCTCATTACCCTAGCTGACCCTTTTGTATTTTCTGTATTTGTTTTATGTGTATTATTATTACAAATTAGAACTCAGGAGATTTTCCTACTCAGGAGGTCTGAACCCACCCCCTTTTCTATAAGCAAGTGTCTGGGTTTAAAGATGACAGGACCAAGCAGGGCGCGGTGGTGCACAACTGTAATCCCAGCGACTCGGGAGGCGAAAGCAAGAGGATCGCAAGTTCGAGACCAGAGGCAGTCTATGTGTCAAAAAGTAAAAAATGGGCTGGGGGTGCAGCTCAGTGGTCCAGCTCTTGCAGAGCATGCAAGCACCAGGCCCTGAGTCCAAACCGCAGTACTGCAACAACAACAATAACAACAAAGACAGGATTGGAGCCAGCCCCTGTGGCATATGCCTATATTCCAAGCAACGTGGGAGACTGAGGCAGGAGGATAGCAAGTTCAAGGCCTGCGTAGGTTAGTGAGATCCTGACTCAACAGGAAAAAAGTTTTACATGAGTTTGGGGTGCAGCTCAGTGGTAGAGCACTTGCAAAGCATGTGTGAGGCCTTGGATTGAACCCCCAAGTATCTCAATAAAAAAAAAAAAAAGACAGGCTAGGACACCATAGGAATGTTGAGAAGAGGGCTTTTAAAGCAGACGACACTAAAGAAAGATGGCTACAAAAGTGGTCTGGAAGCAGATATGAAGGCAAAGGAGAACGCCAGCCCTAAAGTCCTGAGGCTTCAGCGTCAAGGTCATACGGGACCAAGAGAAGAAACCCCCACCTTCGGTCAAGGAGGAAACGCAGGTCACGAGCACTGAGTGAATTTTAGGTTAGAGGGAGGACGACAATTCAGAGAAATGCCTGTAAATGTACGGGACATTTTGCTAAAATGAGTAATGGCTCTGTGAGTTACACAATGAGTGAGAGAAATAGGCTGAGTGGGACAGAGCTGAGCTGGGTGGGACTGACGTGAAGGGGGCTGCAAGTAGAGAGGACAGTGGACCAGTGGGAGATTCCCCAGGAGTGAGTTCACAAGGACTAACGGTCTCCAGTGGTAGTAAGTAATTCCTGGGACGAGAGTATCAGATGCATCATCCCCCCAATTTCAGATGGACGTGGAGTGTGATGTTGAAGAGGGGCTTCAGTGTAAAGAACTTCTCACTGCTCAGGACTTTCTGCCCTCGTTTCCAAAATGCATTGGCACAGAGTCAGTGACCCCGCTGTGGGTGTTCTTCTCCTGAGGCGTCTCAGTGTCTGAGCAGCAATGGCCAGAGGTTTACAAGTGAGAGTCAAGGAAAACAGCTAGGCAGAGCATTGGAGGAGATGTTGTTCTTACAAAAACTAATCTGCATAGCACATTCGAGCAGTTCTGTCTGTGCTCAGACTCCGCCTGCTGTGCACTCCCCAGTCTCCTCAACTGTCTTTCTCCATTATCCCGTCTAAGCTTTGGCTCCAGTTTACTTCCCTCACATAACCCTTTGTAACTGCTCCATCCAACCTGCCTTATTTTTCCAAAACCTGCCTTACTTGATGAGTCCCAGATGACTTAATATCATTCGATTATTTTTCAGATATTTTAAATTCAGAGTTTCTCTGACGATCATAAACTCCTTGATTTTAAGCGTTTCATATTAAAGCCTCAGCAGAGACTCTTTGGGAAGGAAGGCTTTCCCCACCCTCCCTCCTATGATTCACTCCTGCCTGGTGACAGCCTCCTTGGAGCCTCAGCCACCCAGACAGACCTTTATCGTGGAGCTCCTTATTGGCACTTTTGTTCACTTTCTCTCTTAGCTGGAGATAAAAGTCTGTGAAATAGGGACCCTAGCTAATTATAATTTTTAATTAAACGTATACACACTACTCTTGGTTCAACTTTTTTCATACCACTTTGTAATTTTAAAGTATAGAAACCATTGAGAAAAACTTCCATTTATCTTCAGAGACTACAGGGACCTTAAATGATGGGCTTTTCTCTGTGGTCACCTAAGAGTCACCAAATTGAGGGTCAAGAGAAGTAGGAAAGATCAGGAGTTCTAAAAATAGGCAAATAAATCCTTTGACATAGGACTCTGAGAATGAACAGGAGCACATCAGCTGTGCCAGACCATACACTGATACAACACAGATATAAAACATCACTCATCAAAGTGTCACTATACAACACAAGATGCCAGGAAAAGGGAGGAAAAGCCTCATTTCTCTAGGTTGCCTTTAGTATCTACCTGTTGTTTACAAGCCTTGAAGAGCTGAATGAACCAATAAAACAAAGAGTCCTAGAATTCAGTGCTGGGAACACTCAGTATTAACACGGAGAACAAGAACTATTGTTTAAACTTATTTGCTCTGATATTTATTAAATGTCTTCTGGTTTTTAGTACAGGGAGAATAGGAGTCAACTGGGAAAGAAGACATAGTTTTTTCTCATTTAATGTACAAAATACCCTCCAAATAAAGCTTTCCTGCTTCAATACCTGATCCGAGCATCAAACAATTGGAACCCATGTCATTGCTTGGTACTTACATCTGGGCAGCTGGAAATGATGGTGTGACTGGCATGGTGGCTCTGAATGGGCTAACAATTGTTTTGCTTGGCTCATATATATGTGCTCCTCTAATTTCCATACATAATTACCTAAATGCCAAGCAATTACCCACTTTCCTCACATGATGATTTACACATGTGAGGAATTCCTCCACTAATCTTTCATTCCTCCACCCAGAGTTGCATCAAACAAGGGCTCAAGTACCTGGCAATTGTTACCTCTTAAACCAAATCTAGGGACATTTCTGTAATCCCTGACACTCTGTCCTATTATTTTCAGAGTTCTTCCTTATGCATCAATTAAAAAAAAAATCTTGTCTTCATTGAAGAAAGCTGCATTCTAGCATTGCTGGCAACCATACATTTGTAATCACTCTCAAGACATCTTTATATTTTTATCTCCTTTGTAAACTTTCTCAAAGGAATCTCTGAAGATCTGAATCACTTGGAGTGACTGTAAAAAATGCACGTTTCTGGGTTTACCCAGACCTACTGAGTCAGAATCATTCATTGGCAGTACCAGCATCTGCTTTTTTTTTTTCCCCTCAGTATTGCGGAGGTCGAACCCAGAGTCTCACACACGCTGTGCAAGTGCCCTACCACTGAGCTGCACTCCAAGCCACCAGCCTCCCTTTCATTTTTTATTTTTGAGGCAAGGTCTTTCTACGTTGTGCAGGCTGCCTGTGGCCTTGAACTTGCGATCCTCCTGCCTCAGCTTCCCAATTAGCTGGGATTAAAGGCATGCACCACTGTGCCTGGCTTCAGAATCTGCCTTTTAAACAAGTTCCATAAGATAATATTTATGCACACTGAGATTTGTAACCGTAGCCAAGAGTTTTGGTATTCAAATTTTACTTTTCTAAAAAAAACCAGATTATCATCTCACACCATCATAATACAAAAGAAAGATACTTTGGCAACTGTCAGATTCTCAAAATGGACATCCAGGACAAGCTGATAATATTCTGGAAATAGAGGAAACGGCACATACACACTTAGCTCTTCTTCAGTGCTCCTCTCTACATGACTGAACATACGTTTGCTGAGTGGAGGAGGAAGGGATCCTCCATGCTTCTCTGCATCTTTTTCCCAGAAGCACAGAAGATGGGTTTAAGGCGGATTTGATGGTCTAAAAACAAATTGCTCAAGAAAAAATTGCCAAAACTTCTGTCTGAAATAGCTGTTCACTGCATGCCAAAGGGATACCTTCAATGTGAGAGGGAAGAGAAGAGATGGAGAAGGGGTGGGGGAGGGGATGTGTAGGGGAGGTCAAAAGAGAGCCAATTCCAGCAGCCACTGTCCTTGAGAACTATTTCTACCTGAATCAGTCAACACTTAGTATGCTTTCGGGGCTCGTGATCTCTCACAATAACCCATGAAGTCTGACTACTGATATTTTTCTATGTAAGTGGTTCTTAATCAGGAGCAATTTTGTGCCCATATCCCCACAGGGATGTTTGGCAATGTCCCGAGATATTTTTGATGGTCATGACTCCAGGGTGGTGGTGCAGAAAGCTGTGGGTGGGGGTCACCAACTGGCATCTAGTTCTATAGAAGCCAGGGATGATACTAAACCTCCTTTAATGCTCAGGATAGTCCCTCAAAATAAGGAATTTTTTTGGTCCAAAATGCCAATAGGGCAACATTGAGAAACTTAGCCCTATTTGATATTGTCTTGCCTGATCTGCCTCATGTATGACCCTGTCCAGCCCCCACCTCCCACCCTGCTCCTCTTTGCAGGTATTTTTCAACATTTCCACCTTAAGCAACTTCCTGGTTGGGGTAATTTGCTCAGGTACAAGTTTCTACGGGGGCGGGGGCGGGGGGGGGGGCTGCCTGAACAATTAGGACAAACTTGGGCGCTCACAAGAGTACACAGTCTCCTGAGCAGCGAGGGTCTAAAGGAGGCTCAGCCTTGTACTATTGGTTTGCTCCTCTGCAGTAAAGTTCAGAGGTGCTTCTCTCCCTTTTCTTCCTATTTTACATTAATAAAACTTTTGACTTTATGGAAGCAAAACCTGACACTTCATTTGTATTTTATTAGAGCTCATCAGAACATTTTTAATATTAAAAAAGGAATGAACTTTTTTTTTTTTTTTTGTGGTACTGGGGATCGAACCCAGGGCCTCACGCTTGCCTGCTTTGCAAGTGCTGTACCACTGAGCTGCACCCTCAGCCCTTTTTTTTTTTTTTTTTTTTTTTTTTTTTTTTACTTTCTGAGACAGGGTCTCGCTAAATTGCACAGACTGCCTCTGGTCTTGAACTTGCAACACTCCTGCTTCCCCCTCCCGAGTCGCTGGGATTACAGGCGTGCTGGCTTAAGCACCAGCTACACCAGGTACTGTGTTTGTGTGCTAGTATTATTACCCTCATTTTAGATGAGGAAACTAAATCTCAGAGTTTAGGTACCTATCTAAAGACATAGTACAGCTATTAAGTGGCAAAGCTGGAACTCCCAAGTTCTTTTGACTATGAATATGGATTTTTTTTGTGTGTGTGATACTGAGGGACTGAACCTAGGGCCTTGTGCGTACTTTGCAAGTGATCTACCACTGAGCTACACCCCCAGTTCCTTTTTAAAATTGTTTTCTTGAGATAAAGTCTTGCTAAGGTACACAGGCTGCCACTGGCCCTGAAACTGTGATCTTCCTGCCTCAGACTCTTGAGATGCTGGGATGACAGCCATGTGCTATTGTGCTTGACTGAATGTGGATTTTTCTCCCCAATATACAAAAGCAATAAAATGTGTTAACTCGTTATTATTAGATACTATTGGACCAAAGTTACATTTGTCTGGCAAGGAAGAGTTAAATCTTTCATATACAGTTTTTTTAATATAGTATTTAGTATTAAGTAGTAGGGCTGGTTTTTCTCAGGCAACCTCAGCCAGACATAAAGCTCAGCCAGTTCTGAGCTCTGTAGGTGACACTTATGTGCACATTGATGCAGTTATGTTTCTCAGCATCCCTGTTTCTACTAGCAAAGGAGCGATTAGATGCATTAGGGATGCCCAAGGGGTCTTAAAGGAACAAGGCACTAAGCCCTTAAAGAACCGTGTTCAGAGATTGTAAATCAGCGCTGGTCCTCTGAGACTGTCATTTTCTGACATTGTCAGAGAAAAAGAATTTAATCAACCAAACATTCCACCCCTCATTTTTCATGAGCATCCCAGAAATACGATGAGGAGTCATTCAGTTATTGGTTCAAGCAACATGCCAACAATTAAGAAAATTTATAACTTATATGAACTTCTGACCTCATATTTCAGAGAAGGCAGGCTATTCATTTTTGGGTAAGTTACTACCAGAGTAAAGTATAAAAATCTTTGTACTTCTGGACTGAAAAATACTTTTAAAAATTTGTACAAGTAATGAAGATTAAGAGGACCACATACAGAGTTTAGTTGTATCAACAGTACAATCTAAGAAATTGTTATGCAGATTTCACTATTGTGTTAGTGCTCAATAAGACATGCAAAATGAATTATTATTGTACTGAGCAAGTTAACTTATAACAGAATGTGTATAACCTAATTGTTCTGACTCCTGTTTTTTAAGTTTCCATTTTTAAATCATATCAGTAAGGACCCTATAATGATGGGACTAATATTGGTAAAAGACATTACAGTCATTAACGGTGTGGGAAGGAATTATATTTCATGTTCCACTCTTACTTTACACAGATATTACAGAACAGGGAGCTTTGAATAAAAGTACAATACAATTGTCTGGGGGCTGGGATTTAGCTCAGTTGGTAAAGCGCTGCTCTGTAGTCTCTGAGGTCCCCAGTTTGATTCCCAGCACCACAAAAATGGGAGAAGGATGTGGCAATCCACTCCCAAGGCAATCCTGAAACAGTAGGCCATTGAAAACCCTATAAGGGTCCCTATGAGTCGGACACAACTTGATGGTACCTAACAACAACAAACAATTGTCTGGGTCATGCTTGTAGGGATGTATATATAAATACTGTTTATTTGGCAACTCTCAAGCCAATAAGTGGTATGAGAAAAAGCTGCCTCTATCAGGATATGACAGGATAGGGTTAAAGCAGTTTAAGTTTATATAGAAGATCTATCAAAAGCCCAGCATGTTGAAGTTGAGAAATACATGAATTCCTTCACTTGTTCAGGAATCAAATACATCTTGGATACCCATTGTGTGGAATAACATTTTGTGGGAAGCCAAAATTGAATAACATTGGAATAACATTTTGTGGGAAGCCAAAATTGCTAAGGACATTAGCTAGTACAGAAAAGTTCATTGTGCTAATGTCTACACAAAGAGGTAGAAAAGGTTTAACACAAAAGGAAAAAAGTGGCTTATTCCTTTCTTACTAAAGTTCAAAGGAAAAAAAAACTTTGCTTATCAATCATGGTGGCATATTACAAAGGTTATGAGCTTTCTTTCTTTTTGTTACTATGCGACTTTTTTAATACTGTGATGATGCTTTATCAATTGTATTGCTTAGGAGATAACAGAATGCATGTTATCTCAAGAGCAGTTTCTCATCCTGATTATGATAGGAGAGGCTTTCCTGTGGGAAAATTGTATTTTCTGTCCTCACTTCCAATAGCTACTCACAATAATTTAGGGCATGTTATTTGAATAAATACATAGTTGAGTGAATATATAACTCATGGGATGTATAGAAAAAATTATGAAAATGAAGGAAATGTAAATAATTCACTTCATTTTCTCCACAGTCATGGAACAAAAATATATTTGTGCATAAAGAATATTTAAATTAAAAAAATCAAATAAAATAAGCCTTTTGTTTTTGTCTTGATGTGGGTATGCTGCCTATTATTGAACTGACAAGCAAAACCACCTGCAGATTCAAACTAAAAGCATGAACTCTTATGACTCATAATTCCTGTTTGGCTTTAAATCCCATTGTTTAATGATTGCTTCATTGGAATTATGAATCACCACCTGGTCTTCTGTGTGTTGACTAAGGACAAGGAGCCTTCCTGGTTTCTCCTGAGAGGTTGCTTCCTCTTTGTTGTGGTCAATATCACCATGACACTTCAGCAGGGTGATGATATTCCAGAGCAGGGAGTGGTAGGCTGAGCAAGGAGGCTGAATTGGGGACTGGAGGATTCCCTCTCTCTCTTAAGTATTCCATGAGCACCTATTCAGTGAAATGGCCATATACATAGTCTGGTCTTTAACACTTTACAAGTTGGCAAAGGAGTAGAAAATCTATGAGTATGGTCGAATAAAATGGCCAAGGTAAGAGGTTTAAACAAGCTCTCTCTTCCCCTCCTCTCTCTTTTGAAGACAAAAAAGTCATAAAATTAGTTATGAAGAACAAAATAAGCTAGTAATACATTTAGAAGAAAGTGAACAAGCCGGGCATGGTGCCACAAGCCAGTAATCTCAGCAACTCGGGAGGCAGAGGAAGGAGGATCGCAAGTTCGAGACCAGAGGCAGTGTATAATTTGGCAAGACCTTGTCTCAAAAAGTAAACAGATGCTCTGGGGTTGCAGCTCAGTGGTACAGCAACTTGCAAAGCATGCAAGTGCAAGGCCCTGGGTTCAACCCCCAGTACTGCAATCAATCAATCAATCAATCAATAGAAAGTGAACAGTTTGTAAGAGCCTACAGAGAGCGTATGGGTATCAGGTACCTGTCAGTTCCAAAATGTGCTCCCATTTTGGGATCAGAAATCCTCATATCATTCCCAGGGGTTCTGTATTTTAACATAAAATTAGATGTGTAGGGTAAGAAGTACTATGAGTTTATTACCACGATCTACTTTGAAGTTTCTGATTTCTATGAACCAATCTACACCCCTTGAATTTTTCAGCAATCTCTGTCTTTTCCTTTACTGTCAATTCTTATGCTAAAATCATTCTACTAAAATCATTATGCAAGAAGGAAGGCAAACTGTTCATCTCCTTGTCCAATATCCTCCTTCTCAACACTCTAAGAATATTACATGCTAAAAATGTTTGGATACAGGGGAGATGAAAGGAAGTGGAAAGGAAGAAGAAGAGAAGAGTGACTAAGGACTGGTCCAGGGGAACTCTGATGTTCAGAAAGTGGTGGAAACTTTACCAGTTGCCTGGTGCCTTGATAGTCTGTGGGGTGTAGGTGCTGCTTGTGACTGTGAAAAGCTGAGTTACCTTGCAAAAGTGCAGATGAGGCAAGACCCTTTCTCTGTCTTCTTTGTGTATTTTCTGCTAACACCAAGATGTGCACCAGAGAAGTGCTAAATCTGGTTAGAAATGCCTTGGGATTATTTCAGATTAGAGAAGAGTTAATGGATTTATGGCAGAACTCTGGTAAACTAAAAAAGAAAGTCAGCTAAAGTGGAAGCTACCTGAGCCACTTAACCAGAATGCTAAAGAACGTGACTGTATGGGTCTAACCTGCTGTACCCATCATGACAATCACGACAACCTGCTCACCACTCTATCTTACTCCTCATTCCTTGTACATTCCTGTGGCACAAGGAGACTTCTTCATTTTTATTTTGTGTATATTTGTTACAGTTAATAATAAAATAAAGAACCACAAGAGAACAATTGGTTAAAGTTCAGTTATGTTTGAATAGACAAAATAAGGAGGCATTTATTTAGGGGTCAGAGATAGGCTTGTATGTATGCGTGTGTGTGTGCACATGTGTGTGCACCCACACCACATACCCGTTTGTGGAATTTAGGATCCATTTTTTAGACAGAGGGGCCCTTATAACATTAAGAAATATTTCTGCCAGACACATTTATTTTCCTAGAGTGTTTTTGGGAGAATATTCTTGGCACCTTAGCACAAATTTTGAATGCAAAAGACTCCCATCACGAAATTCCCTGCCTGAGAAATAACCATGTCCAGTTTTCACTGGCGTTTCTGGGGAAGCTGATAATCTCATCCCTCCAACTCAAATTTTATCCAGAATCATACTCAGAAATCTTACAAAAAGAGTCAAGTTCTCAAAATTAACTATACTATGTTCTCTCCTCTACTTCCTTTTTCTTCTTCCATGTAAATAAAATTGGTACCATCACAAACAGTAGTCATCTTCTTGTGCTAAATATGATTCATGTCTACAACAGCCCCTTGTGAAATCTCCTCATTTCATACTACCTAAATTCTCATGGCTGCCTTAGTCTGGTGCTTGAGAAACTTTTATTACCATCCTTATACCTGGGTCTTTAGATTGAATCTGATGTTACCTTGGCCACTAATATAAATATATACTGATGCTGTCTAAACATCATTGTTCAGCCTCGTTTGGCAATTCCGAATTCTTTATGATCCCTGAGATAACCCTTGATGTTTTTGTCACTGTGTGTCAGCAGTCATTTCCTTTGTCTGTGTCTGCTAAGTCAAAGGCTATATACATTTTTTATATATGTCCATGTATTTATGTATGCCCTTTTATATTCACACATATACTGAGATATATGAGGAGGGTGCCCCAAATTCTCAGTTTTTATTGATTTTTTAGGAATTCTATCTGGTGATTTTTTTTTTGTTCATCTATTCACTTTGGTTTTCTATTGAGCTCAGGTTGTTTTCCTTTTGACCCCCAAATGAAGATTGTACAAATAGATCACCAATAGTCATTATTATTAAAATTTCATTTGGCCTGGGAGACTGACTGCAAATGTGAGCTTCATTCTCTCTGACCCAAAGTGTTATATGGGTTTTGAAAAGAGTAGAATGGATCCTTAGGGTCTTTCCTTGCTCTTCTTCTACTTTGTAATACTGCTAACATCTTGGCTTTTGCTAGAGTAGCATTTTGGGCAGTGGTAAAATCTTAGTTTGACATTGGGTCAAGAGTAGAGATAGAAACTCCCAAACATGGCAAGGCCATCTTCAAAATTTGGGGTAAGGTGGGGAAGAAACGTTTCCACCCCTCTTGGGAAAATTCTGTCTTTCACTTAGTTCTCCTCTCCCCTGTTTCATAGTGGTTGGGGATACCAGGACACCTCTTCTCATCCAGTGGAAATGGAGCAATTGTCTGATTTTAAAAGCTCTTGAGTCCTTGGAACATATCCTATCAGATATGTAAAAGAAATCTTATTCTAATACATAAACAACTATTTTGTGATAGAGCTACTTTGCTCTATTTTACAGATGAGAAATGATAGACTTAAAAAGGATAAGTTTCCTACATAAGTTTCCTACATAGCTATTATATATTATTTAAATTTTTGTAGGTAATTTTTTTTTTTTTTTTTTTTGGTACTGGGGGTTGAACCCAGGGCCTCTCACCTGCATGCTTTGCAAGTGCTGGACCACTGAGCTGCGCCCCATCCTATTTTTCTGATTTTTTGAGACAGGGTGTCGCTAAGTTATGCAGACTGCCTCTGGTCTTGAACTCGTGATCCTCCCGCCTCTGCCTCCCAAGCCACAGGGATTACAGGCGTGCACCACCATGCCTGGCTGTAGGTAAATTTTTAAAAAAAGTTATAAGGTAATTTCATATGGTTTAACCTAATAGAAAGTCCAGGACCACAGTGTTTGGATTTTGTCTTCTACTCTGGAAATTTATAACCATTGTTCCTTACTTGGATTTTTAATGATAACAACTTATCCCCACACAGTGGTGCATACATGTAATCCCAGCAACTCAGGAGGCTGAGTTAGGATTGTAAATTCAAGGCCAGAGGCAGCCTGCATAACTTGGTGAAACCCTGTCTAAAAATAAATGCAAAAATAAAAATAAAAAATCAGCTGGTGGTGCAACTCAATGGAAGAGCACTTACCTAGTATGTGTGAGGCCCTGGGTTCGGCCCCTCAGTACTGAAAAAAGAAAGATGACTTAACTTGTCTGTATTTAAGTGATATTTAAATATGTACAAACATAACATTAGGCACAAGCCTCTGATTCATGAACAACAATTTTAAAAGCTGAAAAATTAAATAAAAAGAAAACAAAAAACCAAAAAGTCAATTAGTTAACATATGTAATGAAATAAAGGAGGTAAAAAAAATAAAAAGTCCAAGTTTACCTCATGTATAGATTTGAAGTCTGAAACCCCAAGTTTACTCTATGCCTGGAGGGATTTGGAACTTCTTGTATGGTCTAGGAACACCACCCTCACCCCCAGTGAAAAAAATAATAATGTAAAACAATTCAGCAGCTTGGAAGAAGCAACAATTAAGTAAACAAATAATCTTCTTTGGAGGGTACTCACAGATGCAAGGATGCACAGAGAAAATGACCCTTGTTAATGTTAAACCCCACATTTGAAAATTATAAAATACAGGAGGAAATAATCCACTCTATGTGACAGGTATGAGGTTCAATAAACAGCAGGTTTATACCCTCTGCCAAGAATATTGACTTAAAAAGCTGTAAGACAAGTGTGTTTGAAGTAACCTGAGATAAGAAAGAAGAGATACCATATGAAAATAAGACACTACCTAAGGCTACCTCTAAAAAACAGAATTTCTAAAAATAAATATTGAGAAGTGCAGCTGAACTTAAAAACATAGTTCCCTAAGTAGGAAATTTGTAACCTGAAGCATACATCCAAGGAAATAGTGTCATTTTTTTTTTTAAAGTTTAAGAAGTGGAAAACATGACAGCTTAAGAGATATAGAAGAAAAAAGGAAAATATCCACTGTTTATCTAATAAGAGGGGCTGGGATTTAGCTCAGTTGGTAGAGCGCTGCGCTGCAGTCTCTGAGGTCCTGAGTTCAATTCCCAGCACCGCAAAAATGGGAGAAGGACCTGGCAATCCACTCCCAAGTCAATCCCGAAACAGTCTGCCATTGAAAACCCTATGAGGGTCGCTATGAGTCGGATGCCGACTCGACGGCACCTAACAACAACAACA
>VMDO01025870.1:0-27563 GCA_007922755.1 Pedetes capensis | reverse complement strand
TTTAGCATAAATGATTTTTGCTCTATAGATCTTCGTCTACTATATCTTCCATTTTAAAAATAGAATTGTGATATTTGGATTTTAATATATTTATTTTGAAGTGCTAGCAACTTCTTAAAGTATTTAAATATCCTAAGTCCTAAATAGATATCGCTGTATATAAGATTCTGTCTGAGAACCACATCTAGTGAATGATCAAAAAAAGTTTAATGAGCCAGGTATGGGGGCTCACTCCTATAATCCCAGTGACTTGTGGAGGTATGCGGTTCACAAGTTCAAGGCCAAAGGCATCCTGTATAATTTAGTAAGACCCTCTCTCAAAATAAAAAGTAAAAAATGAGCTGGGGGTTTAGCTCAGTGGTAGAACATTTGCAAAGCATGCAGGATGTCCCAGGTTCAACCTCTAAGTACTACAAAGAAAATAAGTAATAAGAAAAGATTTAATGACCACCATATTCTGTAGAATACATTACAAGTAAAAACAGACCTTAAGAGGCTAAGGATGCAACTCAGTGGTAGAATACTTGCCTGGAACATGCCTGAGGCCTGGGGTTGGATCGTCAGTACTGCCACAATAAAACAAAAGCAGACTAGATTCCTAAGTCATGATTGTCTTCCTATAATTAACTTAAATAAACTCAAATTAGCAATGTAAATCAGTTATCAAAATTACATATGAAGCTACATTGGATTTAATTTGACTCTATGGAAGTCCAAAAAATTCAAAGTAATTCTTGTTTGTTAGTATCTTATCAGATACCGGAGAAGAAATTAAAATTCTAAATATTCATGAATGTTGTTGTTAGGTACCATTGAGTAGCATCTGAATAGACTAATATCTATTTCTCTTTTTTCTAAATACTATTTAGCTTTATATTTATTTATTTATTTAAACATCCACATGTGGATATATATAGGAGATAAAAAATTAAACAAAGTCTAATATTACTTGAGAGAATTAGAGAGGTTGATGTTTATTTTTAGTTCTGTCTGTCTAGTCATCTTTCTCTCTACCTCTCTCTCCTCCTCCTTCCTTCTTATTTTCAATGGGGCTGAATTGGAGTAAGTGGAAAGGAGAATAGGTAAGAAGAATAGAGGAGAAAGGAAAACTTCAATACTCTTCCGGAGTTGAATATATTACTTGCTATATTGTTTAGTTACATGCAACAGTTGCCACTGTGGACAATAGCTGACAGATTAGCCAGCTTTCAGGGAAAGTTAAAAAAACTGCTTCTCAAAGTTGTCTTTCTTCATGCCTCAGAGAATTATGTCACCATTAATAGCTGTGGAAGTCACTAAGTGAATTAAATCAAGTTAATTATTGATCATATTATTTAAGCAAAACTTTGAAACTTTGTGCATTAAAAGAAAGCAGAGCATAATCTTTGAGACTTTAAGAAATGAAGTCATTAGTGAAAAGGAAAGTCATTGTGAAGTCATTGCAATGTTCCTTTGGCTGAAATGTCGCCTCCAGGGGAAATTTAAGGTAAGAGAGCTTATCTTTTATAATCTCTAGTCTCAGGTTTCTTTCCCTCAGGCAACCAATGCCTTGGCATTGTCTCTGGCTACTTAGGGAACTACTCTCTGTCAGATTTCCAGAACTGAAAGCTTTGATTGAGCAGAGCTGACTTTGTTCTGTAAACTGAGTCAGATAATTTAAGACTCACCCATACCTTTTTCTATGTCAGCCCACTCAGAAAGAGAGGTCTTTTACAAATTAATCTAGGTAATGTCTCACTAAGTCAGAGAACTGGCTAGTTGCATTTTAATAAAGAACTCCCAGAAAAGTTAAGTCTGCAGCCATACCACTATGCCGTCTGATCCTGCTAAGCAGGGTCGGACCTGCTTAGTACTCGGATGGGAGACGGCCTAGAAACACCAGGTGTGTAGGATTGGGTGACGGACCCGGCAACCCACTCCCCGCACCCTGCAAAAAAATAAATAAGTAAATAAAATAAAACAACCAGCCACTAAACACCTTATGAGTAACAGAGAAGCAATAACAATAGGTAGTTTCCGCTGTTGTACGTAGGGTCGCTATGAGTCGGACACGACTCTACACCTAACAACAAGAAGAAAAGTTAAAGTCACTAATATACATCCCACGTGCCTAAACCTTCACCTTGGGCCTTATTCGTCTTTTTAAACAGTACTGTCTCTCATAGTCCCGAGTCTTTCTGATTTCATAATTTATAATCTGGAAGGAGACTAGGTATATTTCTTTATACAAGTATTTCATTAAGAATCTTGCAAAAGGACCTCTAAACTCTCTGATTATTTGTAAAACTGAGCTTTTAAAAAATGGTGAAATGGCTCACAGTGACTCAAACCGGACTAACTCTGGCCACACAATTTTACGCCCCCCCCCCCCTACTATTCCCTGCTTAGATTTCACTTTTGTATGTGTTTCTAGGGCTGGGATTTAGCTCAGTGGGTAGAGCGCTGCGCTGCAGTCTCTGAGGCCCTTAGTTCAATTCCCAGCACCGCAAAAATGGGAGAAGGACCTGGCAATCCACCCCCAAGGCAATCTCGAAGCACTCAGCCATTGAAAACCCTATGAGGGTTGCTATGAGTCGGATACCGACTCGACGGCACCTAACAACAACAACAACTGTCTCAAAAAGTTAAAAAAATAAAAAAGGGCTGGGGACGCAGCTCAGTGGTCCAGCACTTGCAGAGCATGCAGGTGCAAAGCCCTGGGTTCGACCCCTAGTACCAGGGGGGGGAAAAAAAAAAAATATATATATATATATATATATATATATATATATATATATATATATTCCTTCCAACATCCCTCAAAGGTTATTTGTTGTTGTTTTTGGTGTTGTTTGGTGTTGTTAGGTCCAACTCGTAACAACTCTAGGTACAACAGAACAAAACACTACACCTGATTTTGTGCTGGGCACATGATCTTATTTATGTTTAAGCCCATTGCTGCAGACACTACATCAATCCATCTAGTTAAGGATTTTCCTTTGTTTCTCTGACCTGCCACGTTACCAAACATGATGTCCTTCTCCAGGGATTGGTCCCTCCTGACTACATGTCCAAAATATATAAGATGCAGTCTAACCATCCTTGCTTCCATGGAGCACTCCAGATGCACTTCTTCTAGGACAAATTTGTTTGCTCTTTTGGCAGTCCATAGTATATTCAATATTCATCTCCAGAACCATAATTCAAAAGCATCAGTTCTTCTCCCATCTCCCTTATTCAACATCCAGCTTTCACAACCATATGATGTGACTAAAAATACCATAACATGGGTTAGGTGCACTTTCAAATTCAACATGACGTATTTAGTTTTCAAGACTTTAAAGAGGTCTTTGGCAACAGCTTTTCCCAAGGCAATGTGTCTTTTGGTTTCTTGACTGCTGCTTCCACAGGTGTACATTGTAGAACCAAGTAAATCAAAATCTTGGGCAGTGTAAAATCTTTTCTCCATTTAACATGAGGTAGCTTACTGACCAAGTTGTAAGGATTTTTGTTTTGTTGATGTTGAGGTGCAATCCATACTGAAGGCTGTGTTCTTTGAACTTCATCAGTAAATATTTCTAATCCTCTTCACTTTCACCAAGCAGAGTTGTGTCATCTGCATAAGTTGTTAATGAGTCTCCCTCCAATCATGATGCTGTGTTCTTCTTCATAAAATCCAGCTTCTCAGCTTATTTGCTTAGCATAGAAATTGAAGAGGTATGGTGAGAGGTTACAACCCTGATGCACACCTTTCTCAATTTTAAACTAGGCAGTGTTTCCTTGTTCTGTTCAAAAGACTTCCTCCTTGTCGCTGTACAAATTCATCATTAGTACAATTAAGTACTCTGGTATTCCCATTCTTTGTAGTGTTATCCATAATTTGTTATGATCCTCATAATCATATGCTTTTGTGTAGTTGATAAAACATACATAGATATCTTCCTGGTATTCTCTGCTTTCAGCTAATATCCATCTGACATCAACAATGATGGCCCTGGTTCCATGCTCTCTTCTGAATCCAGCTTGATTTTCTGGCAGTTCCCTGTCTATTTATTGCTGCAGTTGCTTTTCAATGATCTTCAGCAAATTTTTCCTTTTGTGTGATATTAATGAAATCGTTCAATAGTTTCCACATTCAGTTGGATCTCCTCTTTTGGGAATAGCCACAAATATGGACCTCTCCCAGTCAGTTGGCCACATTGTTGTTTTCCAAATCTCTTGCCATAGACAAGTTAGCACCTCCAGTGCCACATTGGTTTGTTGAAACATCTCTATTGGTATTCTATCACTTCCTAGAACCTTGTGTTCCACCAATTCCTTCAAGGCAGCTTCCACTTCTTCCTTCAGTACCATTAGTTTCTGATCATATGAAGCCTCTTGAAATGGCTGATCATCCACCAATTCCTTTTGGTAAAATGACTGTATACTCCTTCCATTTTCTTTTGATGTTTCTTGCAATGTTTAATGTTTTCCCTGTAGAATCCTTCAGTATCGTCACTTGAGGCTTGAATTTTTTCTTCAATTCCTTAAGCTTAAGAAAAACAGAGTGTATTCTTCCCTTTGGTTTTTCTATCCCTAGCTCTTTGCACATGTCATTATAAGATTTGATTTTGTCTTCTCAAGTTACCCTTTGAAATCTTCTGTTTAATTCCTTAATTTCATCATGTCTTCCTTTGGCTTTAGTTTTTCGATGATCAAGGACAAGTTTCAGAGCCTCTTCTGACATGTAATTTGGTCTTTTCTTTTTTCCTGTCTTTTAAATAATCTTTTGCTTTCCTCGTGAATGATGTCTTTGATGTCATGCCACAGCTCAGCTGGTCTCTTCTATCATTAGTTTCTAACACATTAAACCTGTTCTTCAAGTAGTCTCTAAACTCAGGTGGGATATACTCAAGGTCATACTATGGCTCTCATACACTTGTTCTAATTTTCTTCATTTCAGTTTGAGCCTGCATATGAGCAGCTGATGGTCAGTCTACAATCAGCCACTGCTCTTGCTCTGACATTTGATATTGAGCTTTTCCATTACCTGTTTCCACAAATTTAGTCTGTTTAGTTCTTGTATGTTCTGTCAGGTTAATTCCATGTGTATAGTGCCATTTAAGTTGGTGAAAAAATATATTTGCAATGGAAAGGTCATTGGTCTGATTAAACTCTATCATGTGATCTCCAACATTATTTCTGCCACCCAGGCCATATTTTCCAACAACTGAGCCTTCTTCTTCGTCTCCAACTTTAGCATTCCAGTCACCAATAATTATCAGTACCTCCTGATTGCAGGTTTGATCTATTTCAGATTTCAGGAGCTGGTAAAAATCTTCCCTGTCTTCATGTGGCCTTAGTGGTGGGTGTGTAAATTTGAATGATGGTCATATTAATTGGCCTTCCTTATAAGCAACTGAATATTATTTTATCTCTGACAACATTGTACTTCAGGACAGATTTGGAAATGTCTTTTTTGATGATGAATGCAACCCCATTTCTCTTTAGTTTGTCATTCTCAGCATAGTAAACCATATTTGATTCAAAATGGCCCATGTCAGTCCATTTTAGCTCCCTGATATCTAGAATGCCAATGTTTATGTGCTCCCTTCCCCTTTTGATGATTTATGATTTTCCTAGATTCATACTACGTACATTCCATGTACTATTAATGGATGTTTATGGTTTTTCCTCCTCATTTTAAGTTGTGCCACATCAGTAAATAGAGGTCCCTTGAGGTGCATTGAATAAACCATGAACTGCCAAAAGAACCAACAGATCTGTCCTAGATGAAGTACAACCAGAGTGCTCCTTGGAAGCAAGAATGGTTAGACTGTGTCTTACATATTTTGGACAAGTAGTCAGGAGAGATCAATCCCTGGAGAAAGATATTATATTCGGGAAAGTGGCAGGTCAGTGAAAAAAGGAAAACCCTCCACTAGATGGATTGACACAATATCTGCAACAATGGGTTTAAACATAAATAAGATCATGTGACTGGCATAGAATAGGGAAGTGTTTTGATCTGCTGTACATAGGGTCACTATGAGTTGGACTGGACTCGATGGCACCTAACAACAACAACAAGAGCTTTACTACATTTCTGTCAATAAGATAGATTCTACTTTGAGGAAACAACTCTTCCCCTGTCATCTTTTGAATGCCTTTCAACTTGAGGGGGCTTATTTTCCAGCACTATATCTCACAGTTTTTTTCTGCTATTCATAAGATTTTTCTAAGGTTAATTGTCTGGAGGGGTGCTGGGATTTAGCTCAGTTGGTAGAATGCTGCTCTGCAGTCTCTCAGGTCCTGGGTTTGATTCCCAGCACTGCAAAAATTGGAGAGGGATGTGGCAATTCACTTCTCAGGCAATCTTGAAACAATCAGCCATTGAAAATACTATGAGGTTCTCTGTGAGTCAGACATGACTCGATCAACCAAACAGCAATTGTTTAGGGAATAGATTAACCATGTTTTTCTCCCTAGTCTGTCTTAGTCTGGAAGCTCAGCATGGGTGACCCTACTGGTACCTGTAATATCAGTACAGTAGCACCACTTTTAGCATCAACAGCAACATGCAAGCCCCCACAGTACAGCAAGCTGACAAACATGTGGGGGACCCTCACAGAAGTGATCATTATATCAGTGCCTTACTGTTGCAGAATCTATTGTCAGTCAGGAAGGGAGAAACTGGACTTGTTCTATGAAAATCATCTGTTTCATGGGTTTCTAACTTCCCTAGTAACCATTTGCTTCCCTTGTATATAGAATAATTATCTAGAATGAAAATCTGGTTAATGTTTTCTCAAGGGTCTCTAGGGCCAGGAATCATGAAGCCATGTTTAAGTAATTGCTTCCAACAATTATGTAAAGATAAGAAATCACAGTAAATAAATTAGAAATACTATATAATAAAAAGAATAAATACTCTGAAAAATAGGGATCCACTTTTTTACTAGTGAATGAGTTATAAGGAAATAAACCAGCAAAAATGGGAGAAGGATGTGGCAATCCACTCAGTAAGCAATCCTAAGACAATCAGCCATTGAATAGCAGAGAAGCACAGACATAGAGCTGAGCATGGGACAGTGTTGGGAGTGTTTTGTTCTTTTGTACATAGCGTCACTATGATTCAGACCCAACTCGACTGCAACTAACAACAATAGAGATAATGAACATGTAAAGAAATATATAAGGCATAAATGTATGCAAACAAGAAAAAATATAACACTCTTCAACAATTTGACTTGGTATAAATGTATTCATGGGAAAAAAAGAAGAGAGAATCTGCAGGAAACAATATGATTCTTAAAGAGATCATAACATTTGAAAATAAGTGTAAATAAATGGTAAAGCATTTTGGTCAATAAGAAGCAGATATAGATAAAGGAATACATATCTGTGTCCAGTGTTTTGTTCAGTGTAGCTGGTGTAGATGATACTACAAACAGTAGGAGGTGGAAGGATAAATTATGTTTTAACATGAAGGCATGAGGGATTTTGATCTCTATATACTTTTGAACGAAAGTTTGGATATGTCATTCATATTATATGTATATCCATTTTCTGTGTCTTACTGAGTACTACTGTAGATGTTTGTTTTCTGACACTCTGACTAGGTCAAACATTTCAGAAAGCTTTAAATTTGTTCCTTTAAGCCACAGTTTCTATATTAATCTTACTTTTTGTGATAAGTATTTAAACCTTCCTCAAATCTCTTCTTTCTTTTTCTGATTTATGATGATTTATCTACTCAGAAACAGGGACTATCTATGAAGGATAATCTTTCAGATTGTGTGCTAACGCTTTTAATTTTTATGTCCAATAGACAGAATGTGCAAATTTCATTCGAGTACTTCAGCCCTATAACAAGACTCACATTTATGTGTGTGGAACTGGAGCATTTCATCCAATATGTGGATATATTGATCTTGGAGTCTACAAGGAGGTAATATAATGAAATAGTATGAAAAACATAATTTATTACAATACCTTGTTACTTAATGCTTACAACACAAGACAAGTGTATTTGAATATAAAGATTGAAACATGCATTTATGAATTAGGTAAAGATTAATTTTCCTAACCGTTTTATTATTATCTTTTTCATTATAGATTTTATCTATCTAACATTTTTCCTGTTTATGTTTAATGAGACAATTAATAGTGAAAACTATTAAAGATACTTGTCTTCTATAGGCTTTATGTATACATTTATTTTCCCTTGAGTTCCCTTTATATCTAGATACATATAGTATGATGTATGATGTATCATACAGTATGATGTATGTCGGTAAAAATCCATTTTCCATAATATCTTGTGATAGAATTGTATCATACATAATTTCATTTTTTTCCATCCAATAGTTTACCTGTTAATGATACTAAGTAAAGAGAATTTTAATAATTTTCTTAAGTTTATATAGATAGTCCCTGTCACATTGAATTCATTGTTTCTCTTGAACCAAGTTAACATAGTAGAAATAAAATGTGTTAGTTAAGGTTAAATTATTCCAGATATCAATGAACATTTTTGATACATGAGACTATGTAGGTTTTAGAAATTTAACTAAAATGAATACTTCAGGATACTTTCTGTATGTCACAGACTGTGTCATATAAATTACATGGATTATTTCTCTGGAATTTGCCAAATTCTCAGTGAGGTTAGTACTCTTATAATTCCTCATACACAGGCCAGCAAAAGTTGACTCTCAGTGGAAAAAAAGATTACATCCTCAAGGTCACTCAACTAATAAATTGTATAACAACTAATTCAACCAAGACAGTCTGCATCTCCAGCAAGACTGCCCAACTGAGCTTTACAAATATGTGCTCTAAATTGCTTCTTGGAAAGCACGTTTATCCTCAGGCTTATGCATATACTTCTTGTGAATAACCACACATATTTGCAGGATAATTGATTGTGTGTTTGAAAGTAAAAGCTGGGCTTATGGAACAGATTTCTTTGCATTGATTTAACTGATTCATGCAGAGATCAAACCCACAACTGTTGGCCACAAAGATTTTCCTGTCTAACCAGTTTGTCTAACCAGCCTAGACTCAACTGTTTCAAAATAAAGCAATGCTGGTAGTTAAATCTCTGAACCACTAGGAGATTTGGCAACTGAATCCGTCATTCTTCATTGCTTGTGTAATGTTCTGCCTAGCTTTGACTCAAGGTAATATATAACAGTAGCTTATAGCATGGGGTATAAATATGTGCCATAGCCCCACAGCTTGGGTTGTGTTTTGATGCCTGAGGCTAACGGCCAAACTCACAACCTGCTGAGGCATGCAACTAGTGTTCTATCACTCCTTAAAAGTCACACGTGCTGAAAGAGAGTTTAGACGGAGCTAATTACTTAGCTTGGGACTGTCAAGAAGTCCTGGGGCAGACAAATTTATGAGTTCTCTGAATAAGAGAATTATGAGTGAATAAGGATATTAAGACTTAAGAATTTCTTGCTAGTCAGGAGAACAGGTAATTGTACTGCAGCCCTGTTTCAAGATTGTTAATTGTTTTTATGAATCATTAGTTTCAATAAATTTTTGTATTAGAAGGAGTTTAGAAGCTCTTTCCATTTTCAAATAGATAAGATTGCTCCTAAGATGTCTGGGAAGCAGAGAGAATAATATGTGAAAAGACCCTAGGAAGGCACATTATGGGGATTGCTATTAATTGTGCCTGGGGTAATGAGAAAGAGGAGGCAAAAGCTGAATACTAGTGATTTGGCAGGAAGTTAGAACACTATGCTTTTTATTGAGGTAAGAGGAGTAACAAATTTGTGGGGAAAATGGTAAGTTAGTAATTGTACATTCTACATTTGAGACGTGTCTAATATGTCACACCAAGCAGACAATTGGATTTGGAATTGAGGAAAGAATTCAAGATTGCTGTGAACAGCCTCTAATAGTAGCTTGAGCATGGACAGCTCAGTTTGAAATATGTCTCCATCATTTGACCAAATCCATGGCCTTATGCCTACTACATATACTTTCTAAGCTTTCATTTATTCAGTAAAATGATAATGATAATAATAGTATCTACCTCAGAATTACTTTGGGTGAAAAATAAGAAAATGATTATATGTGCTTTAGTGTAGCACTTGCTCCATGCCAGTTACTTAATAGTCATTCATTAGTAGGCAACAGGAGCACAGAGAGGTAAAGAGGAATAAATTTCAAAAACATATATATATACACACACACACACACACACACACACGCACGCACACACACTCCATATAAAACAATATTGATAACCTATAATACTGATACTATCTGATAGCTGTTTAATAATTGGCTTAGAATCAGACTATTTCTTCTGAGGTCTCTGTGGTTGTACATTTCATCTTTAAATTTAAGTGGGAATAATTTTGACAGTAACTTTTTCTAGTTATGATAATTAAATGTTTTCTTATTATCATTCATATCTTCTTATCCTTTGACTTCCCTAAGGATATTTTTAGGTGTGCAGCTCTGACTGGTGATCTTTACATAATTACTTGATAAAATGATAAAATGGGGCAAATCTTATAAAACTAAAGTCTCAAAAGTTAGAGTGCCATGTAATTCAGTCAGTTTATCTCAGGAAGAGATAACTGTGCATCAAGAGACAATGTGCACAAAGCTCCTGAATCTTGGTTAGTACCTTTTAACTGTTTGGTGTCATTATTACTGGCATTAAAGAATGCTTATTTAAAATTATGAAATATCAGTCATTAATCAGACTATTTAAATTGCTGCTATTTTTTAGTGAGGCAGTAGTTAAAACTGCTCTTGTTTAAAAGAAAAGAAAAAGTTCTCAATAACAACGTGATGCAATAAATAATCTAATATTTTCTATTGTTCTTGCTTCACTGCTTGCCTTCTATATAAGTAGCACTGAATGGTTCTTTCTTATTGCATTGTGCTCTCATATAACATTGTAGATACTCCATCTAGATTGTCTGACATGCTGCATTTCCCTAGCGAATGCAGTGAGTCATCTGCCTTTTTGCTGGATGGCAGTGCTGTCATTGTTATGAAACAGTCTCATAGGGCCATATTCATTATAAATGCATATTTTTCTTGGATAGTTCAACTTAAGATGTTATTTTTTTCTGAATATTAAAAGTCTGCCAATGTCACTCTGTCTGTGGCCACTATTACAAAAATAGATGTTTCAGCCAAAATAACTATGTGGCTTTAATGTGTACAGTGTTTGCATAATATTGAAAATACTATAACGGGATTTTAATTTTTTTCCTTTCCCACATGTATCAACAGCTCTGAAAATGAAATGCCTGCCTTAGGACACTTTTAAGTCATTAAAAATTTTTTTTCAATCACAAGGCTTAGGCAACTTGGTATAGTTATAGATGCTTAAATCATAATCATTCTGAAAATATAGACATGATATAGTAAGTTTATTTGTTAATGAGGAAGTTGGTTTTATTAGACTCACTAAATTCATTAAACTGAAAAATATGTGGTTTTGATAATGATTTTGATATTGATAGTGGTGCAGACTAATTGAATTTATGATTATGTTACTACTTCAAACTGAAAACTCCACTCAATATTATCATTTCCACTTTGGAAAAAAGGAAACTAAATGTGGGTATTGAGTCCCACCAGATATAATATTGGCCTTAAAAGTTAAGGCACAGCATGATACACATGGCACATGCTCAATTCATTTTTATCAATAAATTAGTTGGATTTTGATTTTTAATCTCCTATATTCTTGCTGGGGCTGGGATTTAGCTCAGTTGGTAGAGTGCTGCTCTGCAGTCTCTGAGGTCCTGAGTTCAATTCCCAGCACTGCAAAAATGGGAGAAGGACCTGGCAGTCCACTCCCAAGGCAATCCCAAAACAGCCATTGAAAACCCTATGAGGGTCGCTATGAGTCAGATACCGACTCGATGGCACACAACAAAAACAACAACAACACATATTCTTGCTAGCCTGAAGCCTTACCACTGTGGTGTCCCATCCTGTCAGATCTCAGAAGCTAAGCAGGGTTGGGCCTGGTTAGTAATTGTATCGGAGACCACCTGGGAACACCAGGTACTATAGGCTTGGGAGAAGAACCTGCAATCCACTCCTCCTGCAAAAAAATCAATCTGCCATTAAAACCTTATGAATAACAGAGAAGTACTGACAATAGTGTTTCTCCTGTTGTACGTAGGGTCGCTATGAACTGGACACTGACTCGATGGCACCTAACAACAACCACCACCTGTTCTTGCTGTTCTTTAAAACGTCACTTGTATTTCTTCCAACAGGAACTCATATTCAAATTAGACACACATAACATGGAGTCGGGCAGACTGAAATGTCCTTTTGATCCTCAGCAACCTTTTGCTTCTGTAATGACAGGTAAAATTAAAATAAAGGAGGTCTTTTAAATGGTTTTCTGAAAAGGTATGCTTAGACCAAATCACATTTTCTTATTGAGTTGAAGTTAATTTAGGATTAACTATTTGGTTTCAATATTTTAGTGGAATGTCATTAACAAGAAAGGAGTATTTCTATAATGTCTGCACAGTTGCTCTTTTAATAAATTTCCGATTGAATTATTTTAATGCAAATGATATACATATTCTATATTTCCACATTTAGATGTCTAGGATTTTCTTACATTGAGCTATGTCCTTATTTGATTCAGTATGGATCTTAAGTATAGCAATTTCATCAATGAGGAAGTTAATAAAATAAATCAAGCTGTGCAATACAGATATATAGTGTTATGTTTCCCCCCACTTTACTATTAAAGGAAATGTGAACTTTTGCTAGAACACTTAGTCATCTCTTACTTTGTATACCTTTTAAGTTCTTATATGAGATATCTATCTTCTTCAAAGAAGGCAGTACTGTGTGGTCTGAAGCCTGTTCTAAAGACTGTCAGCAGGATCCCTGAATTTCAACCGTTATAAAAACTCCTTTTGTCCTGGTTTTGTTCATGACTTTAATCTCTTTTTATGTAACTTGTCTACCAAATGTTTGAATAGACGATAAGAGTGAAGCACCATGACATTTTAGTTTTCACTTAGTGAGAACCAGTTATCTTGCTTTGAAGTGGAAGTGTATGTGTTTCTGTGTGTTCTGAAATTTATATGGCTAATGTTCACTCATTCTCAGAAAATGAAATAGATGATCTGTGATTCTCATCTGTCAAGGGAGGTTGACACACTTTTCATAAAAAAACTACTTACAAGCTTTGGTGACCTCTCTTAAGTGTCCCAATTTTAAATAAAATTTTAAATAAATTTTAAATAAAAAGATGGTTTTTAAAACTGGATATTTGGATCTAATTTTTAGATGAAAACATACCCCTTTTTTCTGATAAGATATTCAAATATCTGCAGTTTTATATATTTCAAAGTCATAGCTTACTTCCTTTACTCTTACCAAACTTCCTCATAACGCTTTTGTTGATCAGTTGATATGGTTACATAGCTGTTCTTTTTTTAAATTATTATTCCACAATAACATATTTCCACTTACCTGACTTATTTTAGAGAAGTACTTTACAAGGATGGAGGCAGTACCATATCTACATCTAGTTTACATAGCTAGATTTCTCTTATTTGTGTTTTATTTCCTTTAGAAGTTAGCCACTGTCACTATTTAGGTTGAATTATCCCAAATAGTTCATTAAAAGGCTTATCTAGATAAACAGAGGGTTTAGAAAGTATTTTAATCACTTCTTATACAAGGCAGAGGGGCTGGGATTTAGCTCAGTCGGTAGAACGCTGTGCTGCAATCTCTGAGGTCCCGAGTTCAATTCCCAGCACTGCTAAAATGGGAGAAGGACCTGGCAATCTACTCCCAAGGCAATCCTGAAACAGTCAGCCATTGAAAACCCTGAGGGTTGCTATGAGTCGGAAAACTATTCAATGGCACCTAACAACAACAACAATACAAGGCAGAAGTTTAAAGATTATTTTTTCTGAAGGAAACTGAATTTCAATGATAAAAAGTGTTTTTATTTTTATATATGGGCATTTAAAAACGCAAATCATTTATAGAGATTAGCTATTTTTTACTTCAGTCTAACGCAAAGTCGTTGCCTATAAAAGTCTCTTGGAATATCAGATGCTTAGCTGTAAATGGGACAACACATTCTACTGGAGGTGTAGCCTCCTTCTTACCTCTCCTCCCCTCACCGCCACCTGATGTTCAGATTAGAGTTAGGGCACATTGACTTTTATGCCTCCTTCTCTTCCACCCCAGTCTTTATCTCCCCTTTAGTTCTGGCTCCTCCTTCCTCTCCTAGTTCTCCTGTGCTTTCCCTCTCTCTCCTCCCCCTTAGCTCGCCCCACTTCTCCTCATATTGTTCTAATTTCCCCTCTCTCTTTTCCTGCCATTCTTTCTGTTTCCCTCCTCCTTTTCCATCTCCTACCCTCCTGTTCTCTTGCTCCTTTCTCTCTCTTCTCCCTGTCTTCTCCCTTCCCTCTCCTTCCTCTCCCTCTCTTTCTCTCTCTGATAAAGCATGGACATACACTTTACATAATAACAGGAGAAAGAAGATTGTTGTGTAGTAATGGCAACATCTTTTTCTGGTTTCAAGCATTCCTATTTATCTGAACTCTTAGAGAGACTTGGTCAGCTATAAGGAATGCAACATGTTATAATTACAGAGAATGACTTCAGTGCTGAAAGCTCCCTTTCAGCAGCTATTAGGCAAAGAAAAGTTGTGGGTATTGAGGTTGTGTCAGTTAAGTAAATATTAATTACACAATTCATCCCTCATTATGGCATTTAATTTTTAATATTTTTGTGTGTTGTTAAAAAGAGGAACTCCTAATTTTGATATTTTTCTGAATTACTTTTGGGGAAAAGGGAAAGAGGAAGAGCTTTTTCAAAGTAGAGCTAGTAGATGTGTAATTATTATTCCCAAAGGATTTGGTCTTTTTATGTTCAAATATCTAGCATCAGCTTACCAAAGTCAATTGAGTGATTCTTCAACTAAGGTATTTTTATAAATCTGAGTGAAATTTATGAAACAATATATTCTGATATTAAGCAATCAACATGTTTGGTATTATGCTGTGAAATTTGTATGTTTTAGATATTATCCACAGCTATTCTCTTAGAAGTCCTATGTATGCTTTTCTTTTCCCAGATGAGTACCTCTACTCTGGAACAGCTTCTGATTTCCTTGGCAAAGACACTGCATTCACACGGTCACTTGGGCCCACTCATGACCACCATTACATCAGAACTGACATTTCAGAGCACTACTGGCTCAATGGTTAGTGATATTTTCATTTTTGATTGTTTTGCCTTTGTTTTGGGGGAGATAAGAGCTCATTATTATTTGTTTAGATGGGTTTTGGGATAGTTCTTTTAGTGCAGCAAAATAAAATGCACTTGAAATAATTTCACATCAAGACAAACCAATCTTGATAACTTATTTTTAAATATATTTTTGTTTTTAATTAATATAGGATAATTATACATTTTTTCTTTTCAAATAACATATAAGAGTTGTGCACATTTCAGTGTACAGTGTGAAATTTTAATACATGTATACAATGCACTAGTCAAATCAGAGTAATTAGCTTATTCTTCTCCTTATCATTTCTTAATGTAGGTAGATGAAATGCTAACTTCTGTTCCTAAAGTTTATGTTTGGGTCAAAAATTTTATGGATATTAATACTGCCATAGGTTTTTGTGATTAGTTTTATTAAGAGTTCGTATTCTATTTTGGATTTTAGAAAATAAAAAAGAAAGTCAAGAAAATCCTAGAAGAATTTATTTAATCATTCAAGGAGCAATATAAGTCTGTTTTCACCCCGCCAGCTCACAACAGGCCAAATTTTATGGCAATTTTTCAAAGTTTTCTAATTATTCCATTTCAGACAGAGCAACATAAAACTGTTATTTAAGCAGACAGACCCCATTTACCATTCCCACCATAAATATTGGGCTTTAGTGGAGGAGGCAAAGGTAGAGATTTCCAAGTGGCTACCTCTCTATCGCTCAGTGCCATTTAAACAGTGACAACATAAACAAAAGGGAAGATGCTTTTAAAACATTTCTTTGGTCAAAGCCTCCAGACCTACTTGTTTACACAACAATGTGATCTCTAAATTGACCCCAAAATTTCGGCCACAGGTGAATTTTAGTGGAATTATTTGACTTGAGAATAACTATTTAGATTTCACCTATTGTAAAGCTTACACATTTGTTTAGGTAAGGCATTCATATTGCTTTAAAATAAAGTATAAGACTGTATCTCTCAATTTAGGAATGGCAAATATCATCATGTAGCTATTCTTTCAAGAGATTATTTTTCCTTCACTATGACATTTCCATAAAGAAGTCTGCAACACTGTTAGAGCAAAAAATATGCGTGTTGACTCTTATTTGTATAGGTCGCCATCATTATTGCTGGGTGAATAGAATCACAATGTAAGAAGCCTTCAAATTGATTTAACATTCCCTTAATAAGTGCCATTTGAAGTCTTTTTGCAGATTGAGAGCTATTCTTCCCTTAGGACTGCACAGGCAGCCAGGGGAGGGTGGCTGACTTCCTGGATGATGAATGTGTTGCTCAGTCTGGAGAGTAAAGGCAGTGGGAGATAAGGCTAAAAGGCTGTCAATAAGTGTCACCTAGGCGAGCCATTGATGGTCTCCTTTTAAATCAGGAAATCAGACCTTTGTTTTTTTAGAGGTAACTGGCAATGGCATGAAGTAAGACTAAAGTAGAATGAGAATAGAGAGAAAGGAGTCTGCTGAGTGAAAGTATGATAATAAGAAAGGGGCACAAACAAAGGTAGCTATAATGGGGATTGGCATGAAAATAAATGGTAAAGAATATTTGTGAATAGAAGAAGCCTAGGATATAAGGCAGAGTTCAAACAACAAGCCAGCAGAAAGGAAAATGTTGAAGGCAAGAGAGAAGATGCATAGCAGAGGAAGACTCATCTCAACTGAATTCAGGCAAATGGTTACAAATTAGAACTAATATTTATGATTCTGAGTCTTTCAAGGCAGAGTGCTTAGTGGCTAACACCTATGCTGATCATAAGCCCTGGTGTGCCAGGACATTTCCAGTTTGCACTTGTTGTTGTTGTTAGGTGCCATAGAGTCGAGTCCGACTCATAGAGACCCTACGTACAGCAGATCGAAACACTTCCCGATTCTGTGCCAGGCAAACCATTTTATTGATGTTTAAGCCCATTGTTGCACACACTGTGTCAATCCATCTGGTGGAGGGTTTTCCTCTTTTGCCTTGACCTGCCACTCTTGAAAACATAATGTCCTTCTCCAGGGATTGATATCTCCTGAATACATGTCCGAAATATGTAAGAGGCAGTCTGGCCATTCTTGCTTCCAAGGAGCACTCTGGTTGCACTTCTTCTAGGACAGATTTGTTGGTTCTTTTGGCAGTCCATGGGATATTCAATAGACGTCTCCAGCACCACAATTCAGAAGCATCAATTCTTTTTCTGTCTCTCTTGTTCAATGTCCAGCTTTCACAACCATATGATGCCACTGAAAATACCATGACATGAGTCAGACGCACCTTCGTCTTCAATGTGACATCTTTGCTTTTCAGTACTCTAAAGAGATCTTTTGCCACAGCTTTTCCTAGAGCAATGCGCCTTTTGATTTCTTGACTGCTGCTTCCACGGGTGTTGATTATAGAGTCAAGCAAAGCAAAATCTTGGACAACCTCAATCTTTTCTCCATTTATTGTGAAGTTGCGTGCTGACCCAGTCGTAAGGACTTTTGTTTTGTTGATGTTTAGTTGTAACTCATGTTGAAGGCCATGATCTTTGATCTTCATCAGTAAATGTTTTAAATCCTCGCACTTTCAGCAAGTAGAGTTGTGTCATCTGCATAATGCAGGTTGTTAATGAGTCTACCTCCAATCTTGATGCCGCGTTCTTCCTCATAAAGTCCAGCTTCTCGGATTATTTGCTCAGCATATAAATTGAAGAGATAGGGTGAAAGTATACAGCCCTGATGCACACCTTTCTCAACTTTAAAGCACTCAGTGTTTCCTTGTTCTATTCGAACAACTGCCTCCTGGTTCATGTACAGGTTTCTCATGAACACAATTAGGTGTTCTGGTATTCCCATTTTCCGAAGTGTTATCCCTAATTTGTTATGATCCACACAATCAAATGCTTTTGCATAGTCAATAAAACATAGATAGACATCTTTTTGATATTCTCTGCTTTCAGCTAATATCCACCTGACATCAGCAATGATGTCCCTGGTTCCCCGCCCTCTTCTGAATCCTGCTTGATTTTCCAGTAATTCCCTGTCTATATACTGCTGCAGTCCCTTCTGAATGATCTTTAGTAGAATTTTGCTTGTGTGCGATATTAATGATATTGTCCGATAGTTTGCACATTCAGTTGGATCCCCTTTTTTGGGAATAGGCACAAATATGGATCTCTTCCACTCAGTTGGCCAAGTAGCAGTTTTCCAAATCTGTTGGCATAAACATGTTAACACCTCCAGTGCTGCATCTGTTGGTTGAAACATCTCTATTGGTATCCCACCAATTCCTGGAGCCTTGTGTTTCACCAGTTCTTTCAAGGCAGCTTCCACGTCATCCTTCATCACCATTGGTTCCTCTTCATATGCTGCCTGTTGGAATGGTTGGTCATCTACCAATTCTTTCTTGTATAATGACACTGTATATTCTTCCCATCTTCTTTTGATGTTTCCTTCATCATTTAATATTTTCCCTGTAGAATCTTTCACTACTGCCACTCAAGGCTTGAAAGTTTTCTTCACTTCCTTAAGCTTGAGAAACACAGAGCATGTTCTTCCCTTTTGGTTTTCTGCCTCCAGCTCATTGCACATGTTATTATAATATTTGTTTTTGTCTTCTCGAGCTGCCTTCTGAAATCTTCTGTTTACTTTCTTAACTTCTTCATGTCTTCCTTTTGCTTCAGCTGCTTGACTTTCGAGGGCAAGGTCCAGTGTCTCTTTTGACATGTAATTTGGTCTTTTCTTTTTTTCTTGTCCTTTTAAGAACTTGTTGCTTCCTTCTTGAATGATATCTTTTATATCATGCCACAACTCTTCTGGTCTCCTGTCATTTGTGTCTAATGCATTAAACTTATTTTTGAGGTGGTCTCTGAACTCAGGTGGGATATACTCAAGGTCATACCATGGCTCTTGTATACTTGTTCTAATTTTCTTCAGCTTCAGTTTGAACTTGCATATGAGAAGTTGATGGTCTGATCCACAGTCAGCACCAGGTCTTGTTTTGACATTTTGTACAGAGCTTTTCCTGTACAGAGCTTTGATTCCTTTTTGTTCCATCTGGTGAAGTCCATGTGTATAGTCTCCGTTTATGATGTTGAAAAAATGTTTTGCAATGAAAAGGTCGTTGGTCTGACAAAACTCTATCATGTGATCTCCAGCTTCGTTTCTGTCACCAAGACCATATTTTCCAACTACTGAGCCTTCTTCTTTGTTTCCAACCTTTGCTTTCCAGTCACCAGTGATTATCAGTATGTCTTGATTGCATGTTTGATCTATTTCAGATTGCAGAAGCTGATAGAAGTCTTGCCTTTCTTCATTTGTGGCCTTAGTGGTGGGTGCATAAATTTGAATAACAGTCATATTAACTGGCCTTCGTTGTAGGCGTATGGATATTATTCTATCACTGACAACATCGTATTTCATGACAGATCTTGAAATGTCTTTTTCGATGAAGAATGCAATCCCATTTCTCTTTAGTTTATCATTCCCAGCATAGTAGACCATATCATCGTCTGACTCAAAATGGCCTATGCCAGTCCATTTTAGCTCACTGATGCCTAGAATGTCAATGTTTATGCGCTCCATTTCTCTTTTAACAATTTCTAATTTGCCTAGATTCATACTACGTACATTCCATGTTCCAGTTATTAATGGATGTTTACAGTTGTTTCTCCTCATTTTGAGTCGTGCCACATCAGCAAGTTGAGCACCCTGGGGCTTTACTCCATTTCCATCATCACTGTAGACTCTATTGGAGGAGGCAACTCTTCCCCAGTAGTCTTTTGAGTGCCTTTTAACCTGGGGGCCTCATTTTCTGGCAGTGTATTTGACAGTGTTTCTTTGTTATCCGTAGGGTTTTCAATGGCTAGTTGTTTCGGGAGTGGCTCGCCAGGTCCTACTCCCTAGTCTGTCTTAGTCTGGAAGCTCAGCTGAAAACCTGTCCACCATGGGTAACCTTGCTCATGTCCGAAGTTACAGTGGCATAGCTCTCAGCCTCACTGCAACACGCAAGCCCCCACAGTGCGACAAATTGACAGACGTGAGTTTGCCTTTATTATCCCTTTACTCTTGAATGTCCCAGTTTAAACAAAAACAATAACTATTTCTTTGGAACTCAAGTATTTGTACTTAAATCCTGACTATCACTCATGTGTGACCTTGGTCAAAACCTTCTGATCACGTACCTGGGCATGGTGGTATAGCTTGTAATCCCAGCACAGTAGAGGCTGAGGGAGGAGGACAAGAGAACTGACACAATTTCAAGGCCAGCCTGCTCTACATAAGCAAATTCCAGGCCAGCCTGTGCAATGAAGCCCTATCTCAACAAAACCCCCAGAATCAAACCAAACCAAAACAACAACAATAAAAATCCTGCAACATAAAACTTCTGAGCATTCAATTTCTTTGTGTAAAAATATGGCATCTGTTAACAACAGTACCTATTCACAGAGTGTCCTAAGCCTATATTAAATCACATAAGGAAGTCCGTTAGATGATAACTCTAAGAGCTGAAATTGCATATTACCACATCATTGTCACTATTCCTGAAGGTGGGAGAGGTAGGAGGTTAGATGAAAATCCTGAATGTTCTATGATTTTCTGACATCTCTTTAAGCATTATAATTGATTGACCACTTTTCCTTTCCCTTCATAATTCTGTGAGTTCATCCATTCTAATTATTTCAATTGTTACCTATGTTTAGTGTTTCCTAAAATTGTAATTCCAACCATCTCCTGTAGGTGACCCTGAAAATATTTATTTGGATGTCTTACATTTTCATCTCAGATTAAAAGGAAAATTACAATGATTTTTTTTTCAGTGGTACTTGTGGGCTGCACCTAAGGCTGCTTTGCAAGTGTTGTATCCCTGGACTGTCCCTCAAGACCATTTTATTGTTTGTTTTGTTTTGGTTTTTTTCTGTACTGGGAGGTTGAACCCAGGGCCTCACATGTGCTAGACAAGTACTCCACCACAGAACCACACTCCCAACCCCTATTTTTATTTTTATTTTGAGACAGGGTCTCATTAATTTACACAGGCTGCCGTTGGCCTCCAACTCGTGATGCTCCTGCCTCTCAAGTTGCTGAGATTACAGGCATGCATGACACCATCCAGCCAAAATGATTGTTCTATATGAAAATAAAGATAGCAGAACTTTACTTTGATTGTGTGGCTACTTTGCTTTGTGATTTTTTTTTTTTTTTCTGGCTCTAGGGTCTTGAACTCTACCACTAAGCTGAAGCCCCAACACTTTCTATTTTTATTCTGAGATAAGGCTTTAGAATTTTTATAAGTATTTTAAAATTATCCTTCATCTTAATTGGATCTAAAATCTGATTGTATTTTTCTTTAATATCATGTTTATCCTTCTAACCTGCCTTTCAATGACAGTTTTCTGATTTTTATCTATTTTAACTTTCTTAATTTTATCTATGCATTTACCTTGGATTTACCCTTGATTCCTTCCTCTCCTTTATCCTCTTTATCTGATCTGTCAATAAAGGCATGTACTTCCTTCAGAATATTTGGTGACCTTGTTCTTTCCATGGCCACTGCTTCCTATAGGTCTTCATAATCCCATCTATGGTTTATTGCCCATATTTTATTGTTTACTAACTGATCTCCCCATCTTTCATCTCTTTCTTTTCTAATTTATTTTATATAACATCTGTGTTAGACCCTATCTTAGGCACTTTTACATAGCTATTTTGTTTACTGACGTAATCCTGAGAGAATTGCTAGTGCACTTTATGTTTGGGGATAGACTAGATGTCAGATAAATAGTCCATATTTAAACAGCTAGTGGGGGTTAGATGGACACTCAGATACGACTGTGCAGCTCTGGACCCAGTATTCTTTCCGCTGTATGATACAATCCAGCAATCCAAAATATTCTCTTTTACTACATATCCCCTTTTGCAGCCTCCCTATAAACAGGCTTATGTTTATATCCCATGTTGAGTGCCAGTAAACCAAGGATGGGATCTGGCAGCAAGGACTTGGATGGATAGGAAAGGTGGGTTTAGGCAAGTAGTGGGGGAGATGCATACAGTCTGGCCAGAGGCATGGTAAGTGCAAGCAGCAGGTCACACAGAGCTGAGGGAAAAGCAACCCAGAGGGAGAGGAGACCAAGGCTTCCAGAGACCCAGTCCATCATGAATTCCTTGGTCCACAGGACCTAGAGCAGAGAAAGGAAGAAATTATATACACTACATGAGATTCTTATAAGGAGGAAACCCAATGGGCTAAGGCAAAATATTGCCTTGCTCAGGGAGCATTTCTGTCCTCTGTTATTAGAAATGGCCATTTTCTAGATAGAATCAGTCCATAGTCCAAAGACAAAAGTTAGAGTCATTTGACTGGAATTAGAAGGGTGAGGAGAGAGAATACAGATGAACTATACTGATTGTTGGAAATGAGGGCTATCTTAGAAATTATGTTTTTAACTTCATACCTTACAAATTGAGATGTAGCATAAAGAAAGGACATGTCCAGTCTCCTGGACATACCTGAGCAATGAAACACTGTTTTGAAAAGAAAAAAAAAAGAAAAGAACAGAACCACATAACCCCCCCGCCCCGAACATTCAATGTCAATTAATTTGTCTAAAAATGACAAGTTCAGCCTTCCATCATGATTCTAAACTTCTGAGAAGAGTCACCTACCATGTCTTCTGAGTCTGGAAGGTCTACTGCCATTTTGTTGTAGTTCTAGGAATAAAAGCTATTTCTGCCTTAATGCTGGACCTGCCACAGTGCAGTTATGGACACAAGCTCCTTGGCCTAAAACTGAACTCTCTAAGATGGTAACCACTAGCCACAGTGGCTATTTAAATTTGGGTTAAATTAATAAGATTGAATAGAGCTGAGGATGTGACCCAGTGGTACAGACTTGCCTAGCATATGCATGTGCCTCGGTTTGATTCCCAACAATAAATAAACAAACAAACAAACAAATAAGCTTAAAGTTTGATTTCTCATTCATATTTGCCATATTTCACGTGCTCAAAAGCCATTTAATCTAGGAGCTTTCATTTTGGACACCACAGACAAAATATTTCCATCAGTGTAGAAGTGTCTATTGGACAAGTCAGCTTTAAAGTATTTTTGTTTACTGTGTAACCTGCCCATAGCCATACCAACCTGGCATCCGATTTGATCAGATCGCAAAAGCTAATCCTGTTTGAGCCTGGTTAGTACTTGGATAGGAGACTGCCTGGGAATACTGGGTGCTGTCGTCTTGGGAGAAGGACCTGGCAGCCAATTTCTGAAACAATCAGCCATGGAAAACCCTATGAATAACAGGAAGCACTGACATAGTGCCTAGTGCTGGGCATGGCACAGTTTTGGTTAGTGTTTCCTTTGTTGTATATAGGGTTGCTATGAGTCAGACCTGACTTGCCAGCATCTAGCATAACAACAATTATGTAGTCTATGATCATATAATGCCACACATTTGTGATTTTTTTAACAGTGTAGAGACCATGTGAAACTCACTACTGAGTTTTATAAAATTGTTGCCCAAGTTGAAAGGAGTGATAGATAATATTTCAAATAGTGGACTCATGTCAGTATATTTTTTTATTTTTTTCTCTTGTATATTATTACAGCAACGATTTTTTATTCTGGTGTAAGAATTTTTTGTTAAATTTTGCTTTCTGTGCTTTCTTTCATTTTCAGTTTAAGTTCTTTTTATTTGTATGTGACAGACTAAATTCTTACAAATGTGATAAGTATAGATTAAGTACAATACTAAAGTCAAATTTAATTTGTCTTTGAGTATTCTAAAGAATTATGCTTATATTTATATGATACTGCATGAATCTTTTATAAGCATATTTTAATCAATGAATCACTTACAGAGTTTAAAATACTTAAATACATGGGTATATGCCATATTATATTCTGTGCCTTACTTGGCATTAACTAGAGTGTGATTAGCTAACCTCTTTACTTAACAATACAAAGATCCTGCTCAGATTTTCTCCAGAACTGTCTAATCCAATTTAAAGACTTGAGAAAAATGAGTCCTGGTTCCTTCCTTGAGATGCTAAGCCCTCTGTTAAGTACCTTACCAGGAGAACAAAAAATTGCAAGGATGAAATACTATGAAGTACTATGGATGAAAACAAAGATGTTCACACATCTTTCTTTATCGACTTTATCTTAAAACATACAAATATAAATATAGATATAAGTTGGGTGGTTACTCAAATCTAGTTTTGAGTTTTAGAATTATAGAATAAAAATAAGGATTATCATCATTTGGAAAATGAAAACAAACAATGATGTCTCAGATGCATATATTTTTGTTTTCATTCTTGGAGTAGATGGGAAATTTTGTTTTAAATTTTCATTTTTAATATTTCAGACAGTTTTTTATTTAAAGTTTCAGTTGGGGTACTCTGTTGTCTATAAATTCTCCTCCCACATGAAAAGACAATTTAAAAAATAGGAAAAAGTGAGAGGAAACAAAATAAAGTTAGAAAATAACTATTTAATTGTCCGGTACGTGTGCTCATATAGATGACAAGAAGTTTATGGGGGAAAGTGAAAGTGGTGTGTTCTGCAGACCACATGGGTTTATACCATTCATACTTGGCAGTGCCTTGTGGAATCATGCTAAAAGCACATATGTGAAAATTCATGATTTCTAGCTCTATCCCTATTAGGGCATGTGTTTCAGATGCCCAAGAGGGAAAATGTGCTGTGATAAAAGCCCAGGTGTCTATTAGTATGATTTTAAACTATTTAATTCAAGAACTATGCACTAGTTGAATAATGCCTATTTTTCCCAAATTGGGCAGCAAGTCACAAGAGTTTTCATCATAAAATATTAAAATCAATGTTCTAAGACAGAACCTCAGTGTAATCTTCAAGAAAGAAATTTTCTATTCTTGAAAGTTGTTTTTATTTTTAGTTTATAGTATGATTACTACTTAAATCACAGAGTATTATTCAATACTAACTCCTTTTTCCCATGATTAGTTCTCCTCGTTTAATAAACATTTGGCTTAAACATTTCCGCTATTCCCCTCCAATACAATTTTGTTACCAGACTTTTAAAAAACCCAACATTTTAGAGTCCACTAAAATCAGCAGTGACTAAAGAAATACAAAACCATGTATGTTGTATGTTATATATTAGATGAAATTTAAAAGAAATAGCATAGGAAAACAGCTATTTTTCTCCATTGATGTCATAATGAAATTCCTGAAATGTAGACTAGTTTCACACTTTTTACGTCCTTTCTTTCTTTCTTTCTTTCTTTCTTTCTTTCTTTCTTTCTTTCTCTCTTTCTTTCTTTTTTATTCTTTGGTTTTTTGAAGGTCTCACTATGTAGCGCAGGCTGGCCTAGAGCTTACCATGTAGCCTAGGCTGGCCTCAAACTCAGGATCCTCTTGCCTCATCCTCTTTTGAGTGCTGGGACTGCAGGCATGCACCTGACACCTGGCTCCTTTTGACCATTTCCAATGGCATTACCTGGCAACAGCTGCATGGTGTTTTTTATCTTCAGATGGAATTGTCCTGCATATCTCTGCAATATGACCCAAAACTGGCCTATATGGGTTTGCTCCTTTTTTGAACTTGCACATTTTTCTCTGTTTTAAAATACAGTTTCCTTTGATGAAACAAGTGAAAAATAATGAGCTTCACTTTTAGCAAATGAAGACCCATCAGCTCATGTAACCTCTTCTCCCATCTGAGTAAAGATAGCCTTCCAAGTAACTCTCTTCCTCACATTGGTTTTCTGATGCCCAGGATGCTTTTCTCTTTCAAGTCACTGAGTTTTTATGTTATTTCTTTATATATAAAAGATTGTATAAATATTGTACTCCTGTGTAAATACTATGTCATCATTTTTTTAATTATAAATTTATCTCAGTCATATAGATCTAATAGGAGAATAACAAGAATCTTCATGCTGCATTATGTAACTTCTATTGAAATTATGTTTAAATGCTACAATAAACCATATATTTCTCAAGATAAGGGAAGCGAATCATATTCTTATAATTTCTGCATAATGCATTTTATCTATATTTATCCCATTCTAATTCTTAAGAATTTATATTTCTGGTTCAGTTCTCCCTCCCTCTGCCCATCCATGTATCTGTGTTATTGACCATGGGTTAATGAATGTCACTACATTGTTGTTGTTGTTGTCAGGTGTCCAACTCATAGCAACCCTACATACAACAGATGAAACACTATCATCATGCTTCTCTGCTATTTGTAGGGTTTTCAATGGTTAATTGTTTTTTGGGAGTGGGTTGCTGGGTCCTTCTCCCAAGCCTACAGCACCTGGTGTTCCCAGGTGGTCTCCTATCCAAGTACTAACTAGGCCCAACCCTGCTTAGCTTCTGAGATCTGACAGGATCAGTTGCCACAGGGCTACGGCTGCAGGCTGGCATTGGATTAGGTTTTTGTAAATTCAGAGTGTTCTCTGTATTATAAATCACTGGTCCTATGTCTGTGGTAGCTCATTGTTTCCTGTTCTTTCCCCATTCATTGTTGCAAGCACCTTTCAAGGTAATTGGGCTTTGAAATATCAGAGCTAGACCTTCTCCTTAGCTATATCTGGATCACATGTCCATATTTCCTTAATTGAGATTAAAATTGAAGAGTCAATTCTTATTCATTTAAACGTTTGATCCTAACAATCCTTGAATATGTTGTTGTTGTTGTTAGGTGCCGTCAAGTCAAGTCCGACTCATAGCGACCCTATGTACAGCAGATCGAAACACTTGCCGAATCTCCGCCAGGCAAACCATCTTATTTATGTTTAAGCCCATTGTTGCAGACACTGTGTTAATCCATCTGGTGGAGGGTTTTCCTCTTTTCCGTTGACCTGCCACTCTTCCAAACATGATGTCCTTCTCCAGGGATTGTTCTCTCTGACTACATGTCCGAAATATGTAAGACGCAGTTTGGCCATTCTTGCTTCCAAGGAGCACTCTGGTTGGACCTCTTCTAGGACAGATCTGTTGGTTCTTTTGGCAGTCCATGGTATATTCAATAGACGTCTCCAGCACCACAATTCAGAAGCATCAATTCTTTTTCTGTCTCTCTTGTTCAATGTCCAGCTTTCACAACCATATGATGCCACTGAAAATACCATGGCATGAGTTAGACGCACCTTCGTCTTCAATGTGACATCTTTGCTTTTCAGTACTCTAAAGAGGTCTTTTGCCACAGCTTTTCCTAGAGCAATGCATCTTTGGATTTCTTGACTGCTGCTTCCACGGGTGTTGATTATAGAGCCAAGCAAAGTAAAATCTTGGACAACCTCAATCTTTTCTCCATTTAATGTGAAGTTGCGTGCTGACCCAGTCGTAAGGATTTTTGTTTTGTTGATGTTTAGTCGTAAC